>RJWH01000530.1:614527-719756 GCA_004363575.1 Solenodon paradoxus
TATATATATATATATATATATATATATATATATGATTATGTTTGAAACATATGTTTTTATATATATTTCATATATTGTTTTTACTGAAGTTGCATTGGTTAAGAAGATTATGTTTTATTTGCACAGAATTATATCACCTCCAAAAACCTACAGTCCAGACTCTGCTATGTTGTTGCCCCACACACCTGTTTTCCACACCCACCGATCCTGTTCTCCTCTGGTCACCCCCAACCTGCTCTCTGAATCTGAGCATTTGTTTTTGTTTTGCTTAGATTGTTCATTTACTTTGTTTATCTTCCCCATCTGAGAGAAATCTTACAATATTTGTCTTTTCCCAGCTGGTTTATATCATTTAACATAACATACTTAATTTTCATCCATGTTGCCACAAATGGCAGTATTTCATCTTTTTTTAATAACCCGGTAGCAATCCACTGTGTATATATGTATTACGTGTATTGCATATTATGTAACATTTTTATATATGCATGTACATATCACTTCTTAATGATTTATCTGGTTGATGACATATAGGTTGTGTCCATATCTTGGCTATTATAGTGCTGTGCATTTGTGTTTTTTGCAATTTTTGAATAAGTTTCCATAAGTGAATTTGTACATCAGAAGGTATTTCTATTATATCAATAATAGAAAAGAGGTCAAATACTAATTTCTAGAAATCTTCATACTGTTTTCACTAGTGATTGCACCAGTTTACATCCCCAGTCACCATGTGCAAGTGCGCCCTTATCATCGCCACACCTGTTGTTCTTTGTCTTTTGATAATAGTCATTCTTACTAGTGCAAGGTAATCTCTTATTATGGTTTTGATTTGTGTTTGTCTGATAATTACTGATAATGAACACCTTCTCATTTGCCTCTTGGCCATCTGTATGTTTTCTTTAGTGAGTTGTCTGTTCAGATCCTCTGCCCAGTTTTTAATCTATTTTTTAATGCTGTTTTTGTTCTGTTTAGTTGTATGAGTTTTTGCTGTATTTTAGATAGCAAGCCCTTTTAAGATATATGATCTGCAAATATCTCCTCTCATTCAATGGGGCATCTTTTCATTTTGATCATAGTTCATTGTACAGAAGTGTTTTAGTTTGATGTAGTTCTGTTTGTTGATTTTTGTTTTTGTTTTCTTGCTATTATCATCAAATCCTCAAAGATGTCTCTAAGGCTGACATCAAGGAGTGTATCGCCTATGCTTTTTTCTATGCATTTTATGGTTTCTGGTATTATATTCAAGTATTAAACCATTTTGAATTAATTTTTCCGTAGAGTATAAAGAAGTAATTTAGTTTCATTCTTTTACATGTGGCTGTTTTGTCAACATCATTTCTTTAAGAGAATTTTCATTATCCATTGTGTGCTACTGTCCTCTTTATCCTCCATGAGTTGCTAATGGTTGGGTCATATATGTCTGTGTTTATTTCTGTGCTCTCTGTTCTAATTCATTGATTGGTGTGTCAAGTCCATTGCTGTGCCAATTCCATGATGTTTTGATTGCTATTGCTTTGTAGTATAGCTATATAGCATAGTATATATATACAGTATATGAAACAAGGGAGCATAATGTTTCCTTTTCTGTTCTTTTTTCCCCAGGATACATTGGACTCTTCAGTTTCATAAAAGTTTTAGGATTTTTGATCTATTTCTGTGTGGAATGCTGTTGCAATCTTGATGGGAATTGCATGAGTCTGCATATTGTGTTAAGTAAAATGGTCATTTAAATAATATTAATTTTTCCAATCCAAGAACACAGGATATTATACACACACATATATATGTATGTATGTGTGTTTTTATACATATATATGTATCCATAGATATCTATCTATCTATCTATCTATCTATCTATCTATATATATATAGCTTCTTCAATTTTAGCAGCGTCTTAGAGTTTCCAATATGCAAGTCTTTTAATTCCTTGATTAAATGTCTTCCAGGTGTTTTATTCTTTTTGGTGCAATTGTAAAAGGGATTTTTGAATGTTCTCTTTTTGATGGCGCATTGTATACAAAACACAATAAATTTTTGTATATTGATTATTTTTTTAAAGAAAAAGTACAGGACAGAATGAAATCAAGTAGGCAGGTGGCAGGCAGGAAGACAGATAAGGATGAAGCACTTAATTTATTTTTGTTTAGTTGTTCATCCTGGTTTCTCCTCACCAACTCCCACCTTGACCTAGATTGCAAACCTGGGTCCTAAGGGTGAAGATGGACCATGCTAGTCAGAGGCCTCTGATTGATGGGCTTAATCAACCAGGCATGTCATATATTGATTTTGCAGCCAGCAACTATACTGTCTCATTTACTGTTTCTAATATTTTTTTCTTGGAGGAGCCCTTAGTATTTTTTTCTGTGTAAAAGTATATAATCTGCAAGGAGTGACAGTTTTGCTTCTTTCTTTTCCATTTGAATGGCTTTTATTTCTTTCCTTGTCTAATTGGTCTTGCTAGAATACTCAATCAAGCCTTGTATCATTTAATGACACAGGGATATTCCTGGTACACAAATAACCATAAATGGTTCAAGGCACTATCTGTCTCTAATGCCAATCTGGAAGTCTCTAAGCCAAAGTAAGATGTGTCTCTCCTGCTCTTAAAGATTTCCAGTGACAGGGATTCCTTGTAATGCACTAATTGCCTCTATTACCTCTATACCATACATTTTCTCATGCATAATGAACATAATTTTTTACCAAATTTCAAATTCACTAAGTTTGTTCATGTGAGCACATTATCATTACATGATTAATAGTAAGAAATTTCAGAGGAAAAAAAGAGCCACAGCCAGCTTTTAATTCAGTCTGAATTTTTCTTGTAAGATTTCATTAAAGTGATCCTTTAGCTCTGCACTGACCATTTCTGGTGAGACAACCAATTCATCTTTTGCCACTTCTATTAGAAAGTTCTTTCTTGTTCTACAAGTCTTTCTTGTTGAACAAGTTTTTGCCCTGCCCGTACGTTTTGTCCATTGCTCCTTATTCTACTGAGATCATCTAGAGAAAGTTTTCCATTTGATATTTCCTACAAACATTCACATTAGATCAATTTTAAGCTTCTTATCTCCTTGTAAAGCTTCTCTAATAGCTTTAACTCTTCCATATACCATACCATGTCATTTGCTGTTAATCACACTCTAGTTTCTTTTGGTCTTACAAATTATTAAGACCTAGCAACACCCTCAAAAACAAAAACAAAAACAAAAACAAAAACAAGACACCGTCATGTTTTTCATCCTTCAAAGGATGAAGATTGAAGTTTTATTGTGACAACCATGTCACCTCACATTGGATATACGTGATGCAAGAGTCTTCTTTTTCGTATGGCTCTGTTACAGATACATCTCCCACATTATGCACTGGTGAGAATATTTTTGGATCCAGAGGCAGGTTCACAGATTTGCACATTTTTATGGATTTAGCTCCTTATTTCTGTCTGTACAGGTCATTTTGGTCCTCCTTCTACCATTTAGTTCATCTAGTCATCTAGAAATCTAGTAAAATATCTTTTATATTTTCATAGATGAAAAACTCTGACAGGACTCAATAATATTATAAAAGTTTCACAGGAGGATAACTTGGAGCTATTGATCATTACCCCTCACGGGTAATGTAAAAAATTACAAATCTTCTCATTGCACTATCACTCATCTCTATTTTTCCGTCATGTTCAGGAGGCTATCATGGAATGCCTTTTCCAGAAGGAATATAACTAGAGAAAATTTAGAGAACCAGGAAAGCATTATGATTGGGGGGAAATTTCTAAATCACCTAAAATTCTTTCAGGAAGAATTAATTTTTAAACTCGCACCTCAAAACTCTATAATATAAAAGAATATTTAATATTTTTTCAAAACCCTTGCACTATTGCAAATTCTTTTAAAGGAAAAAAACCCCACAATTAGATGTCATTTGTTCATTAAAAAAGTAAGCAAATTTATTGAAAAAAGAAAGAAGCCTACATACACATTAAGCATGGAAACCAGACATAGATTTTAGTTTATATTGGCATATCAAAGACTTCTGACAGCAGAGATCTTTTTTGCTTTCCCAAAGTATGCCAGGACTCTGTGCATTAGTAGGTAACGAATCTAAGATTTAGAACCAAGTATTTCACTGTTTCTAGATGTGATAATTTGATTTGTTCTCAAAACTGAAGGAAACAAATTCCATTGGCAATTACTCCTCCAGAGCAGAGAAGTGGAGAAGCCAATGGCTTCTTCAGGTGAAACTCTCCCTGGCACTTAAGGTCACACATTCCACCTGGCTTTGAAGATTTCCCAAGTTCCTCGGAATCTGGGACTCCAACTCAGAAAGTTGGTTCATCCATTATTCATCATTACTTCACACCAATTTTCTAAATTAGCATCTGACCTGGAAAAAGAAAAGGCTGTTTCTTTAAAATTGAGGAGCTCCGCAGCAATGCAATGGAAGGTAACACAATGTGACAGATCAAAAAAAGGACACCAATTGAGATTTTGAAATTCAATTTGCAATATATATTTTCAACCTACACATTAAAAAATCTAGTTGCCAACCATTCCTAAATACCCTTCTCTCCACCTGTCAAAATAACCATTGTCAAGGAAAAAGAATGCCTTCAAAATGGTTGTAAATTCCCACCAGGCTTTCTAATTCAAAGCTTGACATTCTTCCCACTGCCTTCCTAGGGACAAGAGTTAAGTTCTTACAGTTGAGGCTTAAGGAGAAAGCAGCTTTGCTATGAGAAATTAAAAATAAGAGGAGACCAAACTAATGCCAGGGTGCAAATATCCCATTTCTTCCTTTTAGTTCCATGAAATATATTTCCTAGTTGTGTAATAGTTATATATGCAACACCATTGCATGACTAGATGAACTAAATGGTAGGAGGACCAAAATGACCTGTACAGACAGAAATAAGGAGCTAAATCCATAAAAATGCGCAAATCACCATTAGGTGATTTTCAGCTGGATTTGTTTCTATGACAGGCTCATGCTCAGCCTAAGTAGTGAGATGCAAATATCCCAAGTGTTTGCTGTTGTAAGTCAGAGACTCTATTTACAGAGAAGAGAGCTGGACTGTGGAGTTGAGAGGAGGGAAGGCTCCCTGAGCCTGTGGAACCTAAGTCTGTTGTTACCAGTTGGAATAATAGGACCACACACAACTGCGTTAATTGCCAGGAGGCAGGTCTGAGAGATTTTTCTTAATTAGGATGAATGGATTTCTACCCAAATTTTTCAGCTCACTGTCGGGTTTCCATTGTATTCTCTGAAGCTGGCTCATTTAAGAGTCAGTTTGAATGTTGTGTGCAGAGAATGCAAATGAGCCCAAGCTGAGGGACTTCTGCAGACAGACCCAGGTAGTCTTATTACCAATGCTAATAACACTCTGCTTGTCAAGTGTTGGACTGCGTGTGTCCTGGGTTTTGACATCTCTGCATTTCTGACGTTGTATACAGACGTGCTAAGGGTCTTGACTCGCAGGAAGAATACCAACTCCAAGTCTCCACAGCAGGACAGAAAGGTATGCTCCCCATGCAGTGAACATAGTGATGTGTGCTGTGTAGGCTAGAGGAAACGTCCCTGCACCCCGCCCACCACACCAGGCCTGCAGGGATGAATGCATCACCAGCAGTCAGGTGAAGAATCAGCTGCAGTGTCTACATTATAAATCTAGCCAAGGGGGTGTGAGTAAAGCAGACATAATGACGTTTCACAGGGGCTTGTTCTGGTCTTTAAAATGGATGACTAAATAACCAAAATAAAATAAACACTGCATGTTCTTTAATAGACAAATTCAACTTTAGATAATGTAAAGGTGCCCTTTACACCTGATTAGTGAAATTGGTCTCAGCAAATTGCCTACCTAACTTGTCATTAATGTGATTAAGGTGATTAAGAAACTGTATTTCTAGCATAATGCTGGGTAAAATGAGTGTGTGTGTGTGTGTGTGTGTGTGTGTGTGTGTGTGTGTGTGTGAGAGAGAGAGAGAGAGAGAGAGAGAGAGAGAGAGAGAGAGAGAGAGAGAGAGAGAGAAGAGAGAGATCTTCAGCATATGAAGGAATGAAAAGACTATTTACACAATATATATTGAGTAAGCAGTTGTGAACTGAACAATGCTCTGTGTTTTGGAGCCATACAATAGGAAATTTTAAAATAAGAGATATCACTTTTTTCATCTCCTGCCCTAACTGGCGGCAAAGAGACTAATCACTGCAAATCAGTGTGATAAGTGGGACCTGAGGTCAGAAAAGGAATGTGTGCTTTAGGTTAAGTGTTTGGGTTTTGTCTTTAAATAACCAGATTTTAAATCATGACTCCATTACTTCCTACCTGTCAGGACCCCCACAAGAGCAAGCCTTAGGCCAGGGATCAAACTTCAGATATCCAGGCAGTGAATGGTCCCTGGCACCACCTGGCAAAGGAATGTAATCATCTGGATAGGTAAGGAAAGCCCATGGATGAGTCTGACATGTGGGATGTATCCCACTATAGGCCATGAGCAGGATGGATCTTCCACAAAGGAACAAAGGAATGGTGCTGGTTGAAGAAGCCCACTAATAACTTCAAAGGACCATGTCACCTTGCCCAATCAGGAACTGAAACCTGGCCTGACAACGCTCTCTCCATCCCCCTTCCTCACCATGTGGGTTTTTTCCTTAAAAACCCAGGCTGCCCAACGTGAATGAAGTCTTAGCCTCCCTTGGCTGGCTCCATTCCCTCTCTCTGCTCCTCAATAACAAACCCCCAACTTGCTTATTCTCTGCACCTGTTTGCATGTACTGGAGCCACCCTGAACCCAGGGGTATGGATCTCCCTTGGTCGCCTCCATTCCTTTACCCTCTACTGAAATCTCTGCTTGTTCACTCACCTGACTCTGTCATGGGTTCTTGGAGGGACCTCAACCCCCACACTACCCAAGTTCTTGAAACAACATGCAGTTAGCTCTTGTTTAAAGAAGCAATGATAAGACTCACATTCTACGTTGTTGAGGATGAGGTGAAACAGTACAGGTAAAGCGCTTGAAGTAGAGTCTGCTCCGCCAGTCTAGAGGATTCTGCATCATTTCATAACTAATCTCCACACTCAGCTCAACAAGCCAAGAAAAATGTTTAAATGATTAACTTAAACCTTTCCCTGAAAAGAGAATACTGAACATTTCCGCTAGGAAACATGATTGGGTAGGAAGCTTCCAGTGCTCATGCCCCCTGAGGACACATGACTTTGATCAATACTTCAGGGACTTATGTCCATTCATATACCTTCCTTTTTAAGTGTCCATTCAAGACTTTTGACTATTGCCTTTTGAGGTATTTTATTATTGCATCATGGAAATTTCATTTATTGTGTGTTCTAGATAGGTCTTTAAAAAATACGTCTTTAGGAATTTTTTCCCACTGTATGGATTATTTGCTTAAATGTGTCTTTTGATGAGCATATGTTTCTAAATGTGATAAAATCTAATTTATAATTTTTCTAATGCTTATTGCCTGATTTCAAAGGAAGACTTCACCCAGATGGTTAAGACTTTTTTTTAATGTGTTTTCTTAGAATGTATAGGTTCTAACACTTCCATTTGGGTACATAGTCCACTTCACATTAGTTTCATATATAGTGAAAATTAGGATTTCACTCTCATTATTTTTAACACTGATGGTTCTCCCAGCAACATTTGTTAATTTTTTTTCTTGTCATTATTGAAATGTTTGGCTATTTATATAAAAATATTTTATTATCTTTATAAAATATAAAAATAATGTTTATTTAAAAATTCCATTAAACATATCAGCTTGGTTCTATGTTGGGGATCTCTATGCATTTTATTGGTTTTATTATTCATCCTGAAGCCAGACTATACTGGTGTCATGACTGTATCTAGTCATGACACCAGCAGACAATTGTATGTTCTTCAAGTCTGTTCTTTCACAAGACTTTTTGGTTATTCCATATCCGTTCTTCTCCAACAAAATTTTAGAAGGAATTGATCTATTTTATATAAAACAGATTTTTTAAAAGTCTGCTAGAAATTAATTTCTGCTTCCAGTTAAGAAAGATTTCTCTGCCTGCTTGAAACAATTTTAAAAAACATACAAAAATGTAAGATAAAAAAATGACTTTTAAGATAGAAAATAAGAACAAATGAAGACAGCGATCCCTGAAACATTAGAAATAAATGAGATAAGTCCTACTTTACACCATCTTATTACTTTGACAGTGTCCAGGCCAAGGTACAGAGATAAGTGGGTTACCTTAGTTAAGATAATGGTGCTGAGAATTAAGAAAGACAGAGGAGGCAGGAAATTGCAAGCAGAGCGTTGGGGAGGAGAGAGGCACAGAAAGAGAATTCTGGACCTTGGCAGAGGGCTCTAGAAAATTCTGATCATCATGTAACAAAGTTAATAAAAGCTAGAGAAAATTTTCCCAAAAGGATAAAACAGAACAATGCTCAGAGTTGGCATAGAGCTCATACTCAGGCTCATTCCCAATTGCCAGACTGTGATACCTTCATGAGGACACTAAGTAGAGTAGGGTCTTTCTTCAGAAGTAGGAAATTATTAGCTCTGGATTAAAAGCTTTAATGTTTTAGTCTAGCTAACAAATTTTTAAACCATGTACAAAGTGTTTTAACCTCTTTCAAGTAACTTAACTCTACACCAAAACAAAGTTGAATAATATTTTTAGAAATACAAAACTATCCAAAATTCAACAAGGTAAAATTCACAATGCCTGACATCTCTTCAGGTGTTACATAATAAGCAAAGAAACAGAAAAATATTACCCATGAGGATAAAAATGTATTGAAAAATCAAACCAGTGTTAACACTGACAAAACTATTAGGAATGGGCAATTGTTTTCCTCTTGTTAAGAAAAATAGAAGAAAGACTTGTTATCATTAGGAGAGATACAGAAGATAGTAAATAACTAAAAGCTAACTTATTAGGATAAAAATGGCAATGTCTAAAATGAAAACACCCTGGGTGAGATTAAAAGCAGATTAGGTATTCCTTGAGAAAATATTAACTCATCATGTAAAATGAATTGCAGTGAAAAGATTTCAAATACAAAAGAACAAAATAGTAGCGTATTATGAGGCATTGTCCAGAAGCTTAATAGTAGTGTAATTAGAGTACTCAAAGGAAAGGAGGGAGGAGAGAAAAATATGTGTAAGAAATAATGACCAAGATTTTTCCAAATATGTAAATCTACCAATGCAGAGTGCTCAACAACCCACCCTCCCAAAAATAAACCTGTAAGAATCACCTCAAGTCACATCTTAAGCTAGTGATAAAGAGAACATCTTAAATCAAACTGAGAAAAAGGACATTAGATTAAAACCAGAAAAATTTGGATGAGCTTTGGATAATGATAATGTATCATTGTTTGTTCATAAAAAAACTAAAGGTTTATATAGTAGAGAAAACTATGGATTCTGTAGGAACTCCCTATGCTTTTAATGTTTATGTAAATCTTAAACTGTTTTAAAAAGTAAATATACTATAAAGACATTTTTACACATACAAACATATAAGGAATACATCACCAGAGACCAATATTACACAAAGAAATTAAAGGAATGGTTCATGCAGAAGGAAAATATATTACGTGAAAATTTAAAGTTCCAGAATTTCCTTTGGTTTATTCCTTATCTGTTCATTATAATCAATGATTTCCTTTATATATTTGCCATGTTAATAGGGGTTAAATTAAAGTACTAATCTACTAATTCTAAAATCTGGAATCTGCTAATTGTTATTATTCTTGACCATGGATGCTATATTATCTTTATTCAAAAGTATACTTAAAAAAGACATTTTGTGCTAGATATTGAGATAGTGAGTAATGCATGTAGTAACTGTGGGTTTTGTTACCTGAATCTGGAAAGAATTGATTTTTTGTTATTGTAGGCAGTTAACTCGACTGAATTCAAATTCTAATCACTGTCTTCCTATAAAGATCTCTCAGTCTTCTAGCTATTTTGTTTGTTTTCTGAAAAAGCTCGCTACAGACTTTCTTGTATATGAGCATTTCAAGGATCAGCTAAAATGTGAGCAAAGTTTTTATACAGATTTTTGGTTTCAATCTCTATGATTACCTCTTTTCCAGAATTTTTTCCCCTCACTTTCCACTACTCTGATAAACATAAATTGCATTATTTGGTTCTTCAGGCTGGTATAACCCTATCTTTCCTCTCAAGTTTGAGTCACACCATAGTACTTTGAGGAAAATCTTCAAGTGAAAAACCATATAAAAGTCAAACTCACCTTTCTTTCAAGGATCAACTTTGCTACAGTTTCTGATTTCTGGTCACTTGGCTTTAAGTAGTTTTATATGCATGGGGGTGTTCGTTTTAATTTTGTCCAAAAGTTAGATATGATAATAGCCAAATACATATCACTCTACCATTACTAAAAACACAATTCTCCATTATATACTTGTAGACAGTGCACATTTCCTGCCACCATGTTGCAGAAGAGAGCTAGGGGGATTTTATTTTTCTTCGAACTGAAATTTTATGAAATATATACAGTTTAGTTATGACCTACTGATCTCATCTGTCTTCCAATATTCATTCAAAAATATTTCTTATCAACTATGTGTCCGTCACTCTTATAAGTACTAGGGATATAATAATTAATGAGGTAAATCCCTGATCAGTAGAACTTACATTTAAGTCATGATATTAAATTTAAATCTCAGAAAAAATAAGTGGTCTAAACACAAGTTAATAGAATAAAGAGTGATCAAAGGGTTGAAGCTAATTTTATTGCACGGTTAGAGAAGGCCTCCTCTGAAGTTGACATATGAACTAACAATTAGGTCTAAACAATTAGAAAGGATCAGCTATGAGGAAATCTAATGATGAGCTTCTTAACCTTGGCAATACTGACATAAAAGAGAGAAGTCTCCCCTGTGCATTGCCCAATGATTAGCAAAATCCCCAGTTGTTACCCAATAGATGTCAGTAGTATTCCCACCCTTCATTATGATAATGAAAAACATCTGCAGACTTCCAAATGTATCCTGGGGTGGGAGACAAAATCATCCCTGGTTGAGAGTCTCTAATCTAAATGAAGAATATTCCAGGCATAAATTATACAAAGAGCAAGATTTTGAGGCAAGAACAAGTTTTACAAGCATAAAGAAGGAAAAGATAAAAGATAGTGGAGATGATAGATAGTGAGTGAGGAGAAATGTGATTAAGAGAGACTAAGAAAGATGGTGGAAAGAACATATAATTAGTTTACAAAAAAGAAGAGAATGCTGTTTGATTAAAAAATGATATGCACATTATCTATCTATCTATCTATCTATCTATATATATATGTTGATATGTTGATATTGGGTTCCATGAGGACAAATGTGAATTTTAAAGGTCCTCAGTGAAAGGAATATTTGTGATTAGAAACTTTGGAGTGAAACTGATCTGAGTTTATATAGTGTCACTTCATAGATATGACAAACTTGGGGAAAGTTATTTAAGTTTATCAAAGTCTCTTTTCCCTTCAGAAGAATGGGTTTAATATTATACATTTGCAAGAAAAATTAATAGTATAATGTATTTAAAATATCCAGCAACCACACAATAACTTATGATCATTATTTGTCTTATTGTTAACTCCTAAAATTGATGGGATAAAATTCTTAGGCTATTTATAAAATATTTCATAAAAATAAAATGTAAACAGAGTAGATTAGCACTATATTGCTTTGAATGAGTATAACATTAACTCTCAATCAGCCATACAAAAATCATATAGTGACATGAGGAAATCATTCCTTTTTTCATTTATTTGAAGAGCTAATGACCATTATTACTTTAAGACTGAGTAGTCACTGATAAAATTTAAATAAATGGAGGAGGTCTTTTTATTTGATAGCTGTACAGGCTTAAAGAGAAGAGGTTGGTGTGTATTATCTGACTCGTACTGAGTATTCTCTGTAACAGTATTGTATATAAGAATAAGACGAAACAGACCGCTCTGTAAAACAACATTTGAAGGCCAGTGGTTAATACAGAATGATTTCAAGTATTTTCAGTTCAAAATATAATACGTACCATGTTCCTGCTATTTATGAATTTCCTTGTAAAAGACATTTAGTACCTGACTGCACGGACCTTTGTAGACTAAGAGATCATTTTTTCTTGTTAGCCTCTGTGAAATAAACACATTTAAAATCTCCAAAGGGCCCTGGATTCTCTACCCCTCTGTGTATTCCAGATGAGCCTGATCTCCTGAATATGTTTTATGCTTGGGCATTCTACCTGAGAATCGAGGACTCTGTTTTGTTTTTTAAAGTGGTTTCTCCACAAAATAATCTTTTCCAAGCTGCTATGTCTTGAAGACATAGAAATTCAAGCAATCATGGGTACTTCTGAGCTTCTCTAGGTGGGGTTTTTCTTCCACTACTTTGATCTCATATATAATTTGCAGTTTAAGTCAGCCTACTTTATTCATTTCATGCTTGTGGTTGACCCTGGTAGGAAAGCACATTTGTAGTCCCCTATATACACTACACACTTAACATTTTGTGTCCACTTTGGTGAAAAAGTACCTCTTTCATGTCTATATTAATATCCTTCCTTTTCTGAAGGGAAAACTGTGATGCAGTTTATCATACAGAATTAAATAATATTCTTTAGAAGTCTCAGATTATTTTTTAAAAAGCCCTTAGTGAGAAATAAAACATTTATAGATTGTTTTAGAATGTAAGATGTGTTCTGCCGTCAAGGAGGACAGTACAAAATCCTGAAAACACCTGGTTTACCCAGGAGTTTGTTTATTTCTATAGATGACTCCTTTCTGTATTAGAATATGTCTTACTCATAGCAAGTACATGGTGACATAATCTTTGCAGCTAAAAATTCTCAAGTCATTTCCTTGGTTCACATCAGGATCACACCTAGTAATATAAAGGCAGATTTATGAATTTCTTAAATTGGATCCAAACAATATTTTGAAAGTCATTGTATGGCAGCATATTTGTTTAAGAACTTTGAAGAAAGGAGCATAAAGATGTGCTAAATGAGAAGAAAAAAGGAATCTATGTCTAGTATTTATTTTTTTTAATTTTTTGGAAGGAACATTACACGACCACATGATATAAGCTTCAGGTGCCCATCATTGTAAATCGATATCTGTATATAATACATTAAGTTTACTATCAATATCTAGGTCTTTCTTCACTATAGTATTTTTAATCAGAAAATAATCTCAAAATCCATTCATTCCTAGAAAATAAGTTCCTGGTTAACTCTCGCTTTTTTCATACTGATAGCAGTCTTCAAGGCCAGGATTCTTTGTTTAAAAAAGAAATTCTACTATTGGGGAAATAGTAGAGAGATTTCAGGACTCTTTTTTAGGTTAGTCAATTCTACTATAAATGTATTCCCTGCTTTCACTCTGTAAGATTCAATTTCAAGCAGTATGGACATGAATGCATTTTTACATGTTTTATGTACAGAACTTGTAGAATTCTGAAATGTTATTGAAGCAAGTCTATGGCTTTGTCCCAGCATGCAGAGTAACAAGATATTCTTCTAAATGCCTTTATCTCCTGCAGAAGGAAGACATGGCTTTTCTGTGTCTTAGGGGTAACTAAGATGTCAATCACATCAAATGTTGTTTTAAGTTTCCATTATCCATTTTCTACATTGAATTGTATTTAGGTTACACCTGAACCTCTTCTAATTTTATAAGCTTATGACAGACTGAAAAGAAATGCCACACTTTTATTTATAGTCTCATTAAAATACTTTATAAGTCAAAATATACAAGAAAATGATTTTCAGTTTAGTGAAGTCATATTCTTTGCATATCATAGGCACTTACACATGTCTAATGAATGAATGGTGTTTCAGAGCTGTAATGAGTCTTAAAGACATTTTGGTTGAACCCTCTCAATTTTGCCAAAGAAAAAAGCCCTAAGGCCAAAGTATTTGAACAAAAGAAATTAATTTCCCCAAATATTTAATAATAAAGACATCTAGTAACCCTCTCTGACTATTGGTGCTTGTTTAAACTATTTTAACTTAGTTATAGCCAACTCTCCATCTATATCTATTTTGCACAATAATATATTTATTTTAACAATATCAAACATTCCCTAAGTCCTAGGCATGGCCCTAGGTAGTGTGGCTACAGAAGGAATAAGATAGGGTTTTCAGCTTTTGGAGACTAGAATCTGGCAGAGAGAAAGAAATGTGAAAACTAATGAGTAAGACAGATGGATAAACTAAGATAGATACACAGACAGTTTTCTAAGAACCTAGAAAAAGACACATCACCTCTACCTGGAAAAACTAGAAGCTGTTTCTTAAGAAGGTGAGTTGTGTGTTTTGAGGTAGAATAAGAGTACAATGGGTCAGAATATAAAAATGTTCTAAGCAGAGAAGCCCCAGGGACAAAAGCTCAGAGCATCACTGAGGCAATAGTCCACATGCTGGGGACTGGCCCAGACAGAAATGGCCATCAGGGTTAGACACAGAAAGCCAAGAAAGGAGTCAGACGGTAGAAAAAGTGCAAGCTTCAAAAGCTAATTCAGCTGCACACTACAGACGAGAGCTTCTGAAAACTATCAGTTATGTAGAAGGATGGATTTGAGATAATAGAGGCAGAGCAAGGTATTAAGAGGTGGATGCAGGTGGCCAGATAACAGATGAAGAGGATCACGACTAAGACAGTGTCAAGGAGGAGAAAGAAAAACGCAAAATTCAGGCCTCAGTAGCTGATTGGATGGGGCAAGTTGACAAGGGGAGAAAGATGATGGTTTGGCGGAAGATTGGGGGCAATGACTTGGATTAATTTTCTTTGCTGCAATTCTTCAAAGTCATAGAGTATAAATTGCTATATTCTAGTAAAAGTCAAGATTCATCTCATGTCTACATGGTCTGCCTGAGATGGTTCCTATTGTCTCACTGACCCTGTCTCCTGTGACTCCTTCACCCCCACAGCCAACTCTGGTCCAGCACGCTGGCCAGGATCCTGGCTGTCTCCAGAATGCCAGGTGCACTCAACCTTGGGTCTCCCTGCCCCAACTGCTTCACGCTGCAGCCCTCTCCTTCACTGTTTGCAAGTTTCTCTTACTGTGTGACATTTTCACTTACCCTCATCATTTTAGTGCATGTATTTTTTTTGTATAATTATTGCCTTTCTCTCCCTACCAGGTATTCACACTATGTGGACCTGGGAGGGTTCGGGTCAGTTTTATTCACCACGACCTCCCAGGGCATAGAAGTGTGTCCGATCGATCATTATTTGTTGAATCAAAGAATTCCTGCAAAAAATCAATGATGAGTAAATAATTGATTAATATTGCCTTATATAGAAGATCAATGTTTTAAAATGTTGAAGCCACATTTTTTATTCTGACAATTTAATTGTCTTTATTTCAGGGCTGGGGGGAAGCACTGGGAAAGGGAGGAGGGTTGCCACTTACCTTCATCAATTAATTCCAGATAATATGTTTGATGAATCTATTTTTAACTAAGTTCGGGCTTTCACCTTCTGTTACCTTCATGGGTTTTAGAATATGAAAAAGTCTGAAGAGGCTTGTGGTATTCATATTAAAAGATTTTAGTCTTTATTGTCATGGAGTCTATCTTGCATCTGCACCCTTCATAGTATGGTTAAAATTATTCTTCAGGTCTCCATAAAGTCATTTTCATTTCCACCCCCAGGAATTTATCAGGAGCTCATTCTTCTCCTTCACATTACTACACCTATAGGCACTCTCTGGAAATTTCACATAAGATGCATTCTCTTTTATTCTCCCCTAGTTTCCTTTTCGACCTTATACCCCTTGTATTGGATGTCATGACTACAGTATCCTTACAGTAAGGGAAAGTAGAAAGGGTTGTTATAAAAGGCTGTATATATTATAACCTTATTTAAATGTCTCAATATAGAACTACTTTAATTTGAAGTTAAAACAGAAGCACAGCAGGGAAAAAAACTCAATTACTAGGCTAATACTCCATTCTTGGTCTTGAAGCCAAGTACTTTCCAACCCATTATGATTGTACTTTACACAGCTCTATAAAAAGGGCTCCAGTGACTTACCCATATTCACAGGACAAAAGCTTAATGCAATTCTGATGCTAAAATTCTTATACATCTTTTTGTAGGGGTAGGAAGAAACATTCTGATGAAATTAGGCTAAGTGATCCCTAAGATCGCTTTGAACACTAATGTTTTGTGGTTCTAGAAATAGACACAGCGATATTTGTCTGTGGCTATAGAAACTTCAAAATAAAATAACCCAAATTAATGTTCATTTTATTCTAGCAACTCAGAGTAAGCAGAGATAAGCAAAACCATCTGAATATCTCTAAGAAGACAAATTATGACTCTTGAGATGTTCAAGTGAGAAGTCTAATTCCCAGTTATTTTCCACTGAATCCCAAGTCTATTCATGACAAGTGTTTGGAGTTTTAAGTGACAACATTTAGACAAATGGGCAAGCCATGGTTTAACTTAATATTGTATCAAATATCAACAGCATGCATAGTGTAAACTTGGATGTTCACAACATGCCTTGTCATCAGAAAAGCATGCTATTCTTACCAAATTAAGACACAGAGGTATGTTGGTGCCCTGTCCTTCAGCTTCAATGCAGAGTTGCTGAGTATCCAGACCCCAATATTACAGTCAATGATAATCCCAGTTAAGCCAACACATTGTCCATATACGACGATGGCATGCCCTGTGAGTCACAGCCAAGGGCCTTGTTGAAGAAAGCAGGCTCTGGGAGCCTCACAGGTCACGAACAGTGAGCTCCTGTATGAGTAAGGGAGCAAATGGCCCATTCTTCTCATTTGCCAAATGTACCTATCATGAGGTAAGGGAAAAAGTTCCATCTTGGGCAATGCCCATCCCATTAGCACCATTAATAGACTCCAAGGTAAAGAAACACACGGAATGCTTGAGCTTGCAGAGTTGTCGAGCTCACACATGGTAGCCTCCTTCACTGATGGGCCATACTGACCCACACAAAGGCTGAGGCTCAGATACAATTTGAATTATCTTTCTTTCCATCCCTTTCTGAGGTGCTATTTCAGAGTGTTGAGATCTTGGAATCAGATTGTAAGTGTCCCACTTTGAAATTCTGCTTCTTCTTTATGTTATCTGTAGGTGTGAATCTAGGTCACTATTTTAAGCCTCTATAAGTGAGGATCTAGCAGGGTACTGCATGGCAGGTAATTGCCACCAGACCTCATGGAACATTAATAAATGCTTGTGACTCCTATCAATTACATTATTGATTCTCAATATAAATCACAGTATTCTTACATATTTTGTAATCATATTATCAGTATCGTTACTTAATCAAAAGGATGAAAGTAGGGGTAGGGATTATTTTAGGTAGTTTATTCCTTTGTTCCTTTAGGGAATTCTTTTACTCTGCAGAACTGGTGTGGAGTTCCAGGGGCCCCCACAATGGGACAAGATACTTGACCCCCTGTTGCTGTCATTACCAAAAGTACTTCTCCCTCCATACAACCTCAGACTCAGACCTGCTCAAGGGGTCTGTCCTGACCTACCTCACAGCAAAATGTCTGATTTCCTTTCAGTGATACCAATTTCAAGTCAGTTCCGTTTCAATTCATGGAAGGGTGTAGATGGGTCAAAGGCAGCGACTAGATTTATCAAACACTCGAACATGTGGCATTACCTTACAAGAGGTGAAATCCTAGTGAGGCTTAGCAAACAGGCCTCCTCTTTCCTCTTACAAAATTCTGTTTCCCTTGTCTTACAAACTCTGTTTGCTTCTCAGTGGCCCACACCATCTTAGATGCACCGAACTTTGAGGAATCAGTACAACTTCCCTAACATATCTCATTAACTTTGTCCTAACATAGCACTGGTGGTCTTGAGAAGGACTATTGATTCACACTCAGATGTTAATCAGAATAACATGTGACCCTTTCCAGGGATATCTGTTAAAGAGGAATAAGTGGTGCACCCTTGTGATGCAGGAGGCTGGGACCCTGGTGTACAAACCACATACAGTTCAAAGACCTGGGTTCAAGACCCAGTGCTGGCATGAAAAACGAAGCATGAACAACTAAATAGACAGGGATGTTTCTTTCTCCTCTTCTTTCTCTTCCTTCCTTCAAAGCTTCTTCCTCCTCTCCCTTCCATCCTCTCTTTAAAAATAAAAAAATTTAAAAAAATTAAAAAAAAAGAGTGTTTAACAATGAAGCCAACCTTTGGTTGCAGAATTTTAAGTGAGAAAAAGAAAAATACACACACCCTGGTGACCTAGTGGTTTAGTCCACTGTTGCAGAGTCCGCATGCATCCCAAGGTTCCAGGTTCAAGCCCGGGGCTGGGGTAAAATAGCCAAGATGAACAACTGAATGAAAGCTAAAACGAAATGCTTCCGCCACCTCTTCCTGCCTACCTTCAATCTGCCTACAACTTCCCTTTAAAAAAAAGAAAAAAAAGAAAGAAAGAAAAATCTGTTTTGAGGTACATGGTTTTTCCTTCCCAATCTTACCAGATAATGATATTTCAAGATCCATCTACTCTATTGACAGAAAATATTAGGCAAGAACTTTAAATTTTTTTACGGTTGAAAAGCAGTTATCATGATAGCTGTTTAAGCTAAATTGGCTGCTCTGAGATTCAGTTCTTCTCTTGCAAGCACCTATGTCAACAAGAAAAGAAGCCTCTTCGTAATATTCTCCCAGCAAGCTTGCTCTGGTTCCCACACTATTTTAATTTAGCCCAACAATTGAGCACCTGCTACATGCAAGACAGACTACTAAACACATGGGAAGAAGAAAATTAAATTTTATTTTTGTCAGATGCCAAGTACCCAGCAACTTCTCTAGGTCAGAATTAATCTTATTTTCCTATTTATCCCCAAGTTTATCTATTTATTGCTCAACGTGAGTATATACCACCTGAATTAATTATGTGGTTCCCTGTGCTGTTGGTGGCCTTTCTTTGCTAGATGAGATTCCCCAGTAGGGAGGCACCATTTTCTGGACATTTCTGTAAATCCCAACACTTCACACAATCCCTGGTCCTTAGTAAGCGCCTCGATATCGAGACTTTGAAAATCCTGATCCTATAACCTTTCCCTAAACCTGATAAACTAATTAAAAAAATTCACTTCCAAGGTGAAGAAATTCACAGGCCCAGAGTCAAAAATAGAAAGTTATCATATATTGCTTACTACCCTTGTTTTATAAAAAAAAATCTAAGCTGCATTATTAAAAAACATTTTCCTTGTCTCTAACAATATTCAAGTCATATAATATAAAATTGTATAGATTGTAAAAATCCCATGAATTCATTCCTAAAAAAATAAATGATATGAAATACAAAGCAAAATTCACAAAATGATCACTTCAAACTTTAAATATTAGTGATTTCATGCTGAAAATGTCTCATGCTGAAATGACTGATATCTTACTAGATTTAGTAAAACTTTGGTTTCTGAAATGATTCTTCTAAAAATATTGGAATGTCTATGATTTTTCACTTGGATTCTGAATATTTTAGAGACACGGTTATTTCTGATGTCCAAAAGTTATTATTTATGTTAAAACACTATTTCTATTATAGTGTTTGTATGTAATAGCCAGGTAATAAATTCACATTAATGGTTAGTGTTTGGAATTCTAAGGTTCTCATACTAACATCCTTATATCTTCTTACCCATCTCTTCTTTATAGAGTCTTTCTTTTTCTTTCTTTCTTTTTAAAGGAAAGGTACAGACAGATTGGACGTGAGCAGGCAGGCAGGCAGGGAGATGAGAAAGAGGTGCTTCATTTATTTTATTTAGTTGCTCATCTTGGTTGCATCCCGTGGCCACAGGTCTTGAACCTGGGACCTTGGGATATATATGGACTATGCCTGGTGGACTAAACCACTAGGCCACCTGGGCAGGCTCTGTAATCTTTCTTCTCACGTAATTCTGCTCACAAACTCTCCTTAAAATGTATTTTAAGAAAATGTTTTTTTCAAAGATCATTTTCTTAAAAGTACAAAAATCCATTTTGAATTTACAAAAATAAAAGCACCTTCCTTTTTAGACCCATAAGTTAATAGAGCCTAAAATATACCAATTTTTATTTGCCTGAGTATATACATGCATATCAAATTCCCATGCAAGCAATATTTATCACACCGCTACAATGTGCACACTATCACTTGTGATTACTGGTTCTTTTTTGTAAATGGGGCATTCCTTTTACCCAGTTATCTTGAAAGCACATATTTTCTTGATTTTTACCTTCATCTTGACATTAAAATGAAATATAATTTCTTTTGACTACACTTCAAAGAATGGCAGCAATGTAGGCAGAGTAACTGCCTTCAATTACACTTGGAAATATTTGCCATCCTTATCACCTTGAATCAGAGACTTAGCTACGCCATGCAAAGGCAGCAATTGCTCTGGTATTAATACTAGGATGGCATTTGTTCATGAATATTCTACTTCTCCTCAGCCTCTGAATGGAGTCACTACATTATTATTGCCTTAGTGTGTGTGTGCGTGTGTGTGTGTGTGTGTGATTCCTGGGGCATTTAAGGCACTATTATGGTAGAATATTTTGGGTTTTTTTGAGGGATAAAAAAGGCCTTGATATTCTGCCCTTTGAGTGACATCTATGAGGACCATGGAGAGAGGGCAAGAGCGGGAGCGAATGTGGAATTAGGGAGAGCTGCAGGACTGTGTTCAGTCCACTTAGTTCTTGTTCTGGAGGGGCTCATTGCCTGTCTCCTTGAGAAGACACATGCGGATGATGGCCTCTGTCACCGCGAAGGGGTCACAGTTGGCAGAGGGGCAACGGTGTTTGAAGTAGCCCTTCTTCTCCTGGCTGACAGTCCAGGGATTGCGGGTGAAGGCGCTCCAGCTGACCAAGCCAGCAGAAAAGTGGTTGATGCTGGAGGTTTCATGGAATCAGGCACCCGGCATTGTCCAGGTCCCCTTGGCATCACAGACTCTGATATGATACTGGTGTCACTTGCTTAGTTTCCGTATGGCCTCCTCAATGTATGAGCCTACCCGCCTCTCACATGGCCTTGGTGCTGAAGTTGGTGTGACAGCCAGCACCATTCCAGTTCCCAAGAATGGGCTTGGGATCCAAGGTTGTTATCACCCCAAAGTCTTCTCATACTCGATGCAGGATGAAATAGCACCCACCCCCCAAAAGATGATCTCCCATACTGATGCCTTCAAAGATCCCAACCTGGAGTTCCCCCTGGGCAGGCATGACGTCGGCGTTTGTCCCCCCAACTTTAATGCCGGCATCTAAGCAGACTCGGTAGTAGGTTTCCACTGGTGTCCCGGCCTTGTCTCATCCAACATAGTAGTAGGGACCTAGGGCCCAGGAAAGCCATTGGAGGGCCAGCTGAAAGGGTGCCCGTATGTGCCCATGAGGGTGTATTCTCGTTCCATTCCAACCGAGGGCTGCTGGTTGCTCACTGCGTCCATGATGGGTTGACAGGTGTGCCTTAAATTGGTCTCTGCAGGCTTCCAGTTGTGTTTGAAGACTTCACAGAGCGTTAGCTTGCTGGGGTCCTAGCAAAAGTGGCCTCAAAGTATGCTAGCAGGCACCAGACACTTGTCACTGTTGGAGCCTTCAGACTGAAAAGTGCGAGAGCTGTCAAAATTCCACTGGGGCACTTGGCCTCGTAGTCCAGGGTCCGGGTCTTGCAGTGCAATCCTCTGGGGTGGTCGATCCAATTATACATCGACTGGACCTTCTCGGCCTGAGGCAGAGCATGTCAACCTGCTTGATGCCTTTGTTCAGTGGGAACTGGCCAAGGTGGCCCTGGTGGAAGTTGTTCTGGGCAGTGAGCAGGCCAGGGCGTGCAGAGGGGGAGAGCGAGGCAGAGAGGAGTGGAATGCCGGCCAGTGCGGCTCCCTGAAAAACTTCCCGCCCCATTCTCGGTTCTCGGGAGAATATTGAAAATCGGGACTACCCTGGAAAAAAGCATGACTTTGATTTAAAAGCAACAACATAAATCAGTGAATAAATAGCGTTCTGTGAGACATTTTTACAACAGAATTTGACAGGATAGTCCAGAGAGGACAACTAGGTTTAGATTTTTTCTCCCGAAAAGTAAGAAGCACGTGATTCATTGAATAATAGTTAATATCCACAGTTAGTTCTCATCTACCAATCAATTATTGCCAACTGAGTATGTCATTTTGGTGGGAAGAGTAGTATGTATTATTCAAAAAAAAATTTTTTTATTTGGAGTGTCAGGATGTCACCAGAAGACATATAAACCAATCTAGAATGTAAGGTTCAGAATGTACCCATATGTCATGAATTTGCTGCTAAGAGGAGTAGAACGTATATCCCACAT
The DNA here is from genome assembly GCA_004363575.1 of Solenodon paradoxus. Classification (NCBI taxonomy): domain Eukaryota; kingdom Metazoa; phylum Chordata; class Mammalia; order Eulipotyphla; family Solenodontidae; genus Solenodon; species Solenodon paradoxus. The sequence goes on from RJWH01000530.1 coordinate 636,853, forward strand.
CATCTTCCATCCGAAAGAAGCGTCTAGTCTAATTAGAACTGTCCCAGTTTGGGAATTTAAAGATCTCAAAAGACACTGGACTTTTGCATTCTAAGTAGAACTGGAAATAATGGAAGCTTGATTTTAGACTGGGCCTTACCATAAGCTAGTTTTATAATTGATATATTGATTTTTTTCAGCAATAACTTTTAGAACCAACTTTATACTAGACACTGTTCATTGTTGGAGAGAGAGGCAAATAAAAGAGGCAGTGTCTGTGCCCTCAGGAGCAGGGCAAACAAATATTCATTGCAATCACATAATGGGTGATAAATGCTACACATAGAAGGTAAAATCTTCTGGTGGGTCATTGAGGAAATCTGGTGGGTCATTGAAATCTGGTGGGTCATTGAAAACCTCTTGGAGAAAATGGCATTTAAGCCAGGAGTTCTAAATTTTGCATTTAGACATTGCATTAAAGTCACCTGGAAGAGCTTTAACAGCTATCTAAGTGCCTGAGCCTGCAACAGATCAAAGGAAATCTATGAATGAAGACTTGATAGTATTGTTTATTAAAATCTCACCTAAAATCATTAGGTGTGGCTACCCTTGAAGACCACAGATTTCTACTGATGTCAGAAGGCAAGAAGAAGGGACTGAGGAGACAGTAGAAGGAAAAAATTTTAACACAAAAGGGTATTTGTCAAAACGCTAGAAAGAATCTGCCACGCTTAAGAATTAACAAGAGGGCACTAGAAGATGGATTAGGCAGGGACATTGGATCTGTGGTCCCTTTATAAATAATTTGAAGGATTTGGGATACAAGTCCAAGTACAAAGGAAAACCATTATTAAACATAAAGCAGACATGACTAGCTTTTAAAGATTACTGTAACCCATTTTAGAAAAAAATACTGAAGGGACAAAAGAAAAATGGGGACTAAAGTAGTAAGAAAGAATGACCCTAGCTCACACTGGACTTGTAGCAACTGAGATCGAGAGAGAATTATTGTGAGCTATTTCAGAAGTAGAACTGATGTTTTGATGAGTTAAATAAAGGAGGGTGAGAAAAAAGTGTGAAAAAAGATTCCTGGGATTTTGTTTGAACAGCTGGGCAAAAGAATGTCTATTTGTAGAGATGTGTAACACTGGAGGCAAAAATAAGGGATTTGTACATATAAATTTTAGATACCTGTGAAACACCCAAGTGGAGGTATCAAATAGGTAGTTAGAAATGGATCTTAGAGAAAAAATATGGACATAAAACTTGGAAATGTTTGATATGAAAGCCAGAGAGAATATAGAATAAAATGATTCCCGTAGTCTCTATCTCAATTTCATTACAAAACAGAAGGGTTAAACATCATCAGTGGTTTTAACTTCACTGTGCCTCAGAATTATTCAAAATATTTGTTAAAACATTAGTTATTAGGTCCATTACTCAAAGTCTATGATTTTGTGGGTCTGGAGCAGGACCAGTAAATTTGCTTTCTGATAAATTTCCTAGGTAATATTAATGCTACCGATAAAAATCACACCTGAGAACTAGATCATGTAAGTTGTCCCTGTTTCTCCAATATTCTTTGGTAGCATTGCTTTGCTATTTTCAAAAATTCACAAAAAATATGTCCAAAATCCAGATAGATATTTTATTACTGTATAATGCAAGGGCTGTAAAATGAAAAGATAGAGATATAATCACAGAAATAGCTAAGATTGCTTTACACATTCCTAATTTGATTTTTTTAATTTTGGGAATGAAAAGATTATATACCCAGGAACTGTAAGAATTAATATTATCAAAATGGCCATATAACCTAAAAACAGACAGATTCAATAATCCCTATATAAATTCTAATGACATTCTTCACAGAAATAGAACAAAAAAATCATAAAATTTACTTGAAGTTGCAAAAGACACTGAATAGCAAAGAGAAAAAAAGAAAGAAAGAAAAGGAAAAAGAATGAAAATGAAAAGGGCATGCTCTTTGGTCTCAAACTATAGTAGAAAGCAATAGCAATCAAAACAATATGGTACTGTACTAAAAAAAAAGACACACAGATCAATGGAACAGAATTTGGAAACCAGAGAGAAATAAACCCACATATATATTGACAATCAATTTACAACAAAGGAACCAAGAATATACAATGGAGCAATGACAATCTATTCAATAAATGGTGTTGGTAAAACTGAAAAGCTAGAAGCAAAAGATTGAAACTAGACCACTATCTAACCCCACACACAAAAATTAATTCAAAATTGACTAAAGAATGAATGTAAGTCTTGAAACCATAAATACATAAACTAAAACATAGACAATATGGGACTCAACACAGCTTTACCAATGTCTCTGAGGATTAGACTCCAAAAACAAACAAAAGCAAAAATAAACACATGGAACTAGATCAAACTAAAAAGCTTCTGAACAGTGAAAGAAACTATCATCAAAGGGAAATGGCATCATACTGAGTGGGAGAAGATATTTGTACATCAAATATCTGACAGACACTTTATATCAAAAACTGTAAAAAAAATGAAACAACTTATAAAGCGCAAGAGCAATCCGATCCAATTAAGAAATAAGGAGCTGAATAGACACTTCTCCAAAGAAGACATACAAATCACCCCCAGGCATATGAAATATGTTTCATCTCTTGTTATTAGGGAAATGCAAATCAAAACAACAATGAGATGTCACCTCAGACCTGTAAGAATGGTTATTATCCAAAAGATATAAACAAGTGCTACCAAGGATGAAGAGAAAAGGGAACCTTTACATACTGTTGACAGGAGTATAAATTGGTGTGACTTTTAAGAAGAGCAGTATGGAGATTCTTCAAAAAAATTGAAAATAGAGATTCCATGTGAACCTGTTTTCTCACTTTTGGATATTTGCCAAAAAACACTAATTCAGGATACACCCTGGTGGCCTAGTGGTCTAGTACACCCCGGGAACTGTCCCACATCCATTCCAAAATCCCTGGTTCAAGACACACACACACTAGAATACTACTCAGCAATAAAAACATATGAAATCTACCATTTGCAACAAGGATAAACTTAGATTGTTGATATTAGTGAAATACATCAAGGATAACATTATATTTCCACTCATATGTATTACATAAACAAAATTAATGAACCAAGTAAGATAAAAATAAGCTTTTAGACTATAAGAGAAAGTTGGTGGCTACCCAAAGGGAAGTGGAAAGAGGAGCCAGTGAATGAAGTAAAAAGGGTCAATTATATAGTGTATGATGGTAACTAGACTTCTGATGGTGAACATAATGTAGTATATGCAGATACTTATTTATAATGATGCACACCTGAATCTTATATGACGGTATAGTGCAATCAAAATTAAGACTAAATGAAATATTGGACAAATTGGACAGCTATTGAATATTTATTGAAAAGAATAAAAAATAAATCAACAAATCTGAAATTATGTCAAACTTAAGTGTATTTATTCTACCTTTGGTGGTGCAGCTGTTTTTTGAGGAATCTGTGGAAATTTATAAATTTTACTTCTTTTAGGGTCATCTTTCACACGTCGTCAAAAGAATCTTGATGGACAAAAAGAGACAAGCAATACAAATCACAATATAGGTGTTTGCATGTTGCATATCCTCACATGTTCACACAGAATCAATTAAAATTGTAAAAATGTTGTTTCATTTTGTTTTTATTACTTCTCATTCAGGCTTAGCTTTAAGAAAATAAATAGCTCATCGTCTCTAAAGGAAGGCATAAAGTACGTTATGATTAGTTGTTAATTGGCAACCAAAGTAAAAACAAAACAGTACACTCCCTTTCCAGACGTCTCTATTCCCACATTAACAAAGAATTTGGATTGCTCATTTTTCATTGTCTAAGTAGATACATGTTATTACTCATCATCAAACTACCTCCTCGACAGTTGGTTCATGGATAGCAAAGCTGATGCTTCAAAAAGGAGACAGTAAATAAACTTTCCCAAACCACTTGAGAGAAGTCTATCTACTCTTCCAATTTCTAAAGCAACTTACAGATATTATCTATGTAAATATAACCACAAACTCTTGCTCCAAAATTCTAACAGTTTGTTTTTGTGTTCAAAAGCTATATTTACAAGGTGAGTGACTGAGGTGAGGGACTCTTTTTGTGAAAAATGAAATAGATCAAAGTGTTTTTTTCAACCTTGCTAATGTGAATAGCAACTCTCTGGTTTGGGCTAGGCATTTGGTATGATTTTTTAAATGCCAGCAATAAAAGCTTTCAGCTACCCAGGGGCTATAAACAAGGCTACCCCATCCCCATTTCTTTGTTCCCTAGCCAAGTTATTCAAATAATATCCCTTTGACTCCAGTCCCCAGTGAAAGATAGATGTACTTCAAAGATCTTAAATCTAGGATATTTAAGTTAGTAAACTTTCTTGAACAAAAATGGTGAACCCCAGAGAGAAGCTCTTAGGCTTAGAGAACTTTGTCCTTCAAATAGAAGAGATCATCATCATACTCTTCTTAGCTCCAAAGACAGACGTCATGAGGCTTTGATGACAGTAACCGAACTCTTCCCTCATTTGAGATGAGTTCAATATGACATCCAAACACCACTTCCAAACCAATTAAGATATTATGGGGTAACTTTGCTTTATTCTCTCGTAGAAATACTAAGTTGCAAATAAGCAGAATTTTTTGGACAGTGTTGGTCTAAAAACATCTATGGACATTTGTAAACATCACAAGTTCTCTTCTCTTGCTGAATAACAAGGGGAAGGGCATAAAAATAATTTCTTTCCCATGAAAAAAGAAAAAGCCATCATTTTTTGATAGGTCTTCAGTCTATTCATTTTAATTATGGGTAATTCAGGTCCATAAAGGGGAACTTGGCTGAGGTCTCCTATCACATAGTGACTGACAAAGGTGTTGTAACATAAATAAAAGAATGTTCTGAATCAAATTATTGGAAATAACCAGAGGTAAAATCCCTATACATAGGTGACATGTAAACAGAAGTAAGTAGTAATTATTGTTAGGACACATTAGACGTATTAGTTCCAGCTCCCTGAGAAACAGATGTCAAGACAAAATTAGCTGTGGTGGAAGACTAATGCTAATTTGGTGGTAGGCATGGTGTGTTATCATGCATGTGACGAAGAGTGAACCTACACATCTAAACTTGTAGTATTTAGAAAATCAAAATTATCACGACAATAAATAAATTAAAAATAAAATATAAAGAAGTCTTAGAGGAACCCGAAGATCCAAGATACCAAAGAGCTGATTCTCCCATGTGGACTGGTCAAGAGACCGTGCCTCTGTTCTTCCTCAAGGACCGCAGGGGTGGGGGGAAGGATTAGACATACAAGAAATATCTTACAGTCATAGAATTTCCACTTTGCCTCTACCTAGCCTACCCAGTGCTCGCTTCTGACTCTTGTGTAAGAACATTTTCCTCGAAATTACAATTCAGATGAAAAGAAGAGCATTGTTTCAGCTGTGTTCATAATAATAACTGATAGTCATTGAGTTTTTATCATGTTCCCGACAACACTGTGCAATATATTTTATATGCATTGTATCATTTAATTCCCACAATCAGCTTATATGGATTGTGTAGGGGTTCTATTTATTAACTTCTTTTAACACAGGAAGATACTTGTTTCAGCAAGTTACCCAAAAGCATAGCTAATAAATGTTATGGTTGAGATTTTAGTTAGATACCCTATTCCCTTAAACTGCATTTTATCTTTGTCTCCCCTAAACAAATGGAAAAAAAATCAGTAAATTAATATATAAGCATTTATTGGGTATCTGCTGTGTCTTCTGTTCTGTGGAGGATACTAAAGAATAGGAATGTCTGAACTATGACCTTCCATTTATAACAATGCAGCCAAGAAGATGACTCTTTCACAGATAAATGACTTGAGACTATACATAATTAAGTACTAAATTACATGGCCCATTCTGGAAGTGTTGTGAGAATTCAAAGGAAAGAACGGAGTAAGTACAAAAGTGAGTCAGAGCAGAATTCCTAAAAATATGGGGTTGGAACTGTACATTGAGTTTAAATAGGCAGAGAGTGGAAGGGAAGACCGTATAGCTGAAATGAATAACAAGTGACAGAACAGTGACAAAAATGAGTCACATAGTCCTAGGGCCATAGGAGATAAATTCCCAGGACAGGCAAAATATCTATTCAATTAGGGCAGGTTTGTTCAAGAAAGTCAAGTACTTCATTAATTCTCACTGAGTCAATAAATCAAGGAATAAGTGGAGGAGCAAATGGTGATTCTATTTCCAAAATTATAAAAGAACCAAAGATAAAATTAAATTCCCTTTTAAATTCAATTTCTTCTCTCTCTGTGTTTGTGTGCCTTTAAGTTTCATGACAAACTGTTGTGAAAAACTAAAACAGAAAACTAAATCTCAGGGGGTATACCTTTTATTTGGACTGGGCTCACAGTAAAACCTAAGTATCAGACACCTAGAATCCTAAGACAAAATCCTACCTTAGCACTCTTAGTTACTTCCGTGAAGTTTCTCTGATCTCAGCAACACTGTCTTTCTAATAATAAAAAAAAAAGAAAGAAAGAAAAAGAGACTCATTAATAGTATCCTTTATTGAAGCTGAATCTTAGGAAAATTCTCTCCAGGGATGGAGAACATCTGAGAAGGATGAAAAGCAAAAAGGAGCACAATGAAATGCATGTTTTTTAATGGGAAAAAGATTCCTGCAAACCTATTTTCTTTTAAATAAATTGAGCAACATTTCCTATATATACATGGGAAGTTAATGGTAACTTGATTGGTCATTTTAGAATTTCTAATGGAACGCATTGTTCCCGGCTTGAAGGCATTGGGGTCAGAGAAAACAGACTCTTTCTTTATCAAGCAATAGATCATGCCGTGACAGCCTGTGTGAACACACAGCACATCTTCGGATTCTCAAGGCTATAGGAAGGTCAGCATTTGGCATGTGCTCTTTGTTTCCTATCTCCAGTGAAGCTTAGAATGTTTTGTGTGTAACAATTGGAGGGAAAAAAAAAAACTCAAAAACATTGAAAAATGACCCTCTGCCATGAGGGAGAAATTCCCTTGCCTTTGTTGAAATAATCACCACCATTCACACTAGACTAATCTTTTGGCCCAGGCTCCACCCTCACACATGAAATATCCAGCAAAAATGTATACAGGTGAAAAGAAAATGCGAACCTCACCCTTTCCCCACCTTCCTATGACGTCACAGACAGGGACTGCAATTAGCATATTTCTGGGGAAAACTCTTTAGCCAATCAGATTTCCTCCTTCCAGGGCTGGGACGTCAACTGTGGTTCTCTACCACTGCTTTGTTAACATGGATTCCATGACAACATGAGACAGAAATTCCCAATTAAAACATTTTTTATAAAATTCAGAGCTCTTCCATGGCTACACAAATTATGTTTTCTTCACCAGAGGAGCGCCAAAGGCTCTTTGGATGGATGGGAAGGCTTGTTAAGGATGACAGCTCCCAAAGTGTATTCAGAGAAACACTAGTAACGCGGAATGTGCACAGCTGTGAGAGGAAGAAATGATCCTTGATGAAAGGCTGGTGAAACAAAATGTCTTTACTACGGAGATCCTCGGTTTCCTTCTTGTGAGGATGCGTATTGATAACATCAACAAGGAATCTCATGTGATGTTTTCCCAAATTGCTTGACAGGAGGATTCATTTTTAATGGGTCATAGAGTAAATTTCCAGGAAGTCTGATTTAGGCATTTCAAAAAAAAAAAAAAAAAAATGGTGGGAGGTGGGAAGAATAAGAGGTCATTAAAGATGAGTCAAATCATTTTGAATCTACTCAGTGTGATTTCTCTCTCCTCTTTCAACCAATGAAAACTACAGAATTCTTCAGTGTCTTAGGTACATTTGAGTTAGGCAAAATAGGATTTTTAAAAGTAGTATGTTGTTCCAGTTTCCTTTTCAATTTCTTTAAACATTCTGCATGTATAAAAGTATTTTTATAAAAGTAGAATTTCCTGTAGAAGTTAAAACACTAGAGAATTAAATGTGACCTATTTTCTAAATTAATTCATCAGAAGAAAATGTATAAAATGGAAAATTTACCGTAAGACATAAATAAAAACTTTAAAATAAAAATCTAGATATTTTGCCACCCTTGAAACATCTAGTAACAAGCCAAATGTCTATCAGCATCCCAAATAAAAACAATAAATTTAAATAAGTTTAAAATTATATCATTATTTTTCATCGTGTGGCAAAAAATAGAAATCGAAACTACTCTTGACTACAATTTTGTCACAATTATTATTCTTTGAAAATGTTCATTTCAAAATTTGCAGTCTCATATTTTCTATATAAGATGAAATTAAATCTAAGGGTACATGCTAGAGAAATAATATGCAGGGTTTATAATACCTTTAAATATTCATTTATATGTGAAATTTTTCAAGAATTTTTTTCTACTAACATTTTGAATATTTTATAATAATAAGCATAAAAAATCAACTGCTATTAAAAAAATAATTTCCAAAATGACTTTAAAGATAAGTCAAGGAAGCTGGCCTATTTAGAAATGGCCGAGAGAGGAAGAATTTTATAGGAAGTGGATAGAAAGAAAAAAAGAGGAAGATACAATATGAATGGGAATAAGAGTCCCAGGAGTCCGTGAGACAGGGAAGACAGTAATGAGGGCCTGACATGTTCTGGGGCTTATTAAGAATGGGATAAAATCTAAAAGCACTCTGGTTTGGGACAAGAAATTAGAATGTATTCCTTGTGTCAACTTTGATCAAATTCACAGTACAATATATCCCTGATGTCTTTTCCCAGATCGCCATCATTATGCAAGGAAGAAGTATTTATTTTGCAAAGCACCGTTATATTTTTAAAAAAGAAAAGACAATATGAAGACTGCTGTGGAAGCAAGTCATTTATTATCTTGCATAATGAGTCAAGGGAAAAAGATGTCAATAAACATCCAAATGCTTGGGTCTCAAAGCCTTTCACAGAGGTTGGATTTGATTCGGGATGAATTAATTTAGCAGATGGACTAGAACATCAGGAGTCCGGATTCTTTCCTCTGCTCAGTTCAGACGTCCTGAGCATTGACTCTAGCTGACCACCGACTCTACCCTTAGACGTAGAGTTGTATGGTAACCAGTTTCAGGAAAGATACCCAGACATGATGATGTTCAGAGATATCTTTTCCTCTTACAGAATTTTCTTAGATGTGAGGAAAACACTTTGCAGATCCTCCCAGAAATATTACCTTCATATTTCATTGACCAAAATCGATGTATGAGCCCATTCCTCAGTCTGCAGAATTATCATGAATCCAATGAGTCCACTCAGAAGCTGGAGTTGTGATCACCTTTTTCAGAGGCACAAGGCTGGGTGGAGAAAGGAATAGTGGGAAAAAACTTTTTAAAGAATTCTCCTACGAAAAAGAAAGAACGAATGCCAGATAAATTTAACCATGTATCTAGATATGTGTTGGATATATTCTATATTTAAAATATAGTCTTATTATCTATTACATATATATGAAATATACATGTATATATGTGTGTATCTGTATATATACAGTATCTTTTACTTCCTTCTGATCATTTCCCAGTTTCCTCATTTTTATAGACAAGAGCTATTTCTGTAATTCTAAAGAAATCTAATTGAAATCAAATATTGGAATAAACAGCCCACATTTACATAATTTTTCTCTTCTGAGAAAGCCAGTAAACTCTTAAGAGCTCAGTTTCTGGAAACCTCATTTCTTAAACATTTACTCTGGCATTCTGCTTCTTTCCTGCAAACTGCCTACTACAAAGATTCCTGCAATAACTCACTTAAAAATAATGGCAATGCTCTTAGGCAGTTAATCTCATCTGCTTCCCCAGGAAAGAGAAATTGTGACAGTGATTTTGGTGGCCCTCAGAGTTCTGCCATGACACTCTTCTTCCGGCAAGCACATAAGAAACTCCCAAATATTGATCTCCGCAGTGGCCCATTCCTGTTATTAACAAATCCCTGTTAAGATAGCAGATAATGAATGTTAGCGGGTAAACTCAGTGTTAGGAGTGAGATTAAAAGAATACCTGCCTCTATGACAGTTACATTTAAAAAGACAGAGATGAGGATTGCCCTCATAGCCTAAAATTCTAGTACACCTGAGAGAAATTCCATATACATCCCAAGATCCAGGGTTCAAGACCTGTGCTTGGGGTGGGGCAACCAATGTGAACAGCCATATAAAAATAAATAAATGCTTCTTCCTCATCTCTCTTCCTGCTGGTCTACTTGACTCCATTCCTGCCTGTACCTTTCCTTAAATAAAAATTTTTTTTTTAAAAAGGCAGAAATGAAATTATCTTTCATTCTCCACACAGGATGAAATTCAAATGGCCACTAGGATTTGAAGGGATCAGAAGTGACACCAAGAGGCAGTGACAAATTACTAACAGAGAATGAAGAGAATCCCTTTCAAGCTGCCCAAAAGATAAGGTGCTTAGATTGATAGTCTCTGCCTGTTTTGGCTTATTTCACCACCCTGGTCTCACCCCTGGTGGGGAGGGTATCATGAAACTCAACAGCTCATAGCAGTTTTTCTATAAGTGCTGATGGGTATTCACAGGATGAAGGGTGTGTGTATCTGGTAGGTTCTCTATGCTGAGAGCTATACACATCAATGTGAGCTAGAGCTTGCCAGCTGGAGCACAAGGCATCATGGCAGGGTCAAGTAGAGGAAAAGGAGTAGACAGAGGATTGAAATTCAAAGGAGAGGAACTTCTAGTGCCTGTGAGAAGTTGGTCCAATATTGAGAGACACACATTTAAGGTACTGAATAAAAAAATGTTTGCACCTGTTTTCAGTCTGGGTCAATCATGAACAATAGATCCTATCTAATAATGGACCAAGTCTATGAGACTGCAGAACACAATAACAAGAGTGCATAACTACAGGGAAACTTTACTCAAGGCTCAAATTCTAGTTACTTCCAAAGTTAGGTGCTGATTCCAGAATTAGGTATACTGGCCAGTTGCCTTCCTCTTCACATCTGGAAGATAGGTACCCTTTTGCATTCTCTTTGATCTAAATGGAAAATAATATTTATTCCATTACCTGAGAGACAAGGAAGCAAACCACAGCTGGGTATCCTTACAGGCAACCCCACAACACACCTTAGTTACAGAACTTTGACCAGATTGCAGCTTTCCTGTGGAGCAAACCACAATTTAATCATTTGCATGGCACCTGAAAAACAGAAGCTTCCAAAGACTTCCTGTTAGTAAAACCTGATAAGATGTACTTGAAAATCCAGCTATAATGTCATGTCACAGGGGGACAGTGATTAGTAGATCTAGCTGTATGACATCATGGAAATATACACAGTATTTTCACTTCAAATTTGTTCCAGATGAGAAGCAAACTTTGTTATCTAAGAAACACTGACTGGCATGGCTTGTGTTCATTCAATGATCGGTAAATATTATTAAGCACATATTACTATGTGCCAAAGATTGTTCCAGGTGTTGTTAAACAAAACTGACCTTCTCTGTAACTAAATGAATGAGAGAAAAAAAAATCAAAGTATCTGTAGTTTGCATAATAACACTAAAGAAAGCTTTCTGCTCATATAAGAGTGTTTTATGTCCAAGTACATTTCTATCTGAATAATTCAGAACATGTTTTAGCAAGAAAACACATGTTCAATGATAAAACAAGCTATGCAATTAAATGTAATCAAATAGTCCAAATTACAAGAAAAGCAGGCAGCTTTGAGCGGGTGTAAATAAAACTGGCAGTTAAAGGCCGGGGGTGGCCTGCGACTACGTCTCCATAGCCAGACTCAGGTATTCTTGTTTTACAGACTTTGAAGAAGAGGAGATATATTGTGGAATATCATTTATCTATCACATATTGAGCCAGAACTTTTGCCAAATGAGATAGTCCACTTCGAGACCGAGTCCTGGGAGGCCCTGCTTCTTCCTTCTGATCATTTCCCATCCTCCTCACTTCTGTCCATAGTAGTTCTGAGTACCTACATAAGTGCACCATACATTTTAAACATAAATATAAGAATAGCTGATATTCTGTGCAGACAAACACTTGAATTCCCTATATAATAAAAACCTTTTAGACTACAAAAACAATCAAGTTTCCAGAATCAGAATTACTTGGCTTTCAATTCTTAATGAGTGGGAGATGACTTAGGAAAAGTATTTACCATTCCCAACTTCAAAACAATGTACTAATAATAATCAGCTTCTAGGTTTCTGGTGAAAAGTGTTAAAGTAAAGAGCCTGGATAACACTTGCTGTAAAGTACCGCCCATGCTATGTACGTCCTCCTGTCAGCGTTTCCACAAGCATGCTGTTACATTAGAAAGAGTATTTCCATTTTGTATTTTCAGTACATTTTCAGCACTTCCTTTTTAATGTCACCCAATACACAATACCAATGTTTCCTAATTTCTGTCTCTGGCTAATAAAGTCAGAGGACTGCAGTAGAAACTAATAAAAAGAGATTTATTCTTTGGCCAAAGAGGAGGAAAGGAGCTCGTCCTGTAAAGCTTGTGCCTAATCCAGGGAATGTGGGCAAAAAGCTATATGGTTTTTAGATAGACTGGGTATATATTTAATTTTATATATATAGATATGTGTCATATATGTGTGTGTGTAGATATATATATATGTCAGATAGAGATACATAATGGTTACTTCTAAGTGTTGGGATTTTAGGGATTTTTCCATTTTTTTAGACTTTTCAGCATTTTCTGGTTGTTGTTTTCTTTTAGGCTTTTCAGATTTTGTGTTAAAGGAACAGGGAGGAGTGAAGGGGAGTAAGTAGGCAAGTAGGAAGAGAGAGGAGGAAGCAACCACTGTATTCCGTTTAGGCGTTCATCCTGGCTGCCTCCCCTTAGCCCCAGGTCCTTGGAATGTTTAGACTGCATCCCGGGGGCCTTATTTGGTAGGTTGCCTGGAAATGCCTGTTATGGTTTTCGTTTTAATGCTGATTATGTAATGTTTTTAAGATATGTGGTGAATTTCCCATTTGAAGAGTGAAAATAGTAAATAACTTATTTTTGTCAAGTTCCTCATATTAAATCTTTCAATGACTATCTTTTGATAAAAAGTAAAATTGATCAATCCATGATATTTGTCTATATCTAAAAATTACGAGCTATTAACATATCCTTTTACTTTAAAGAATAATGACTTACTTGAGGTTTTCTTATGAACACTTGGCACATCTGTTATAAGACCTGTTTTATGATTACTAGTGTGTAGTTTAACTAAGCACTTTCACCTTTATTTAGAGTCTGTAAGGGGCCTAGCACATTGTAGATACTCAACAAATTAGGTATGTTGGTTAACATATTAAATTAAGTCAGTTTAACAGAAAAATAATTGGCTTATAATTAATCCTTTGTTATCCATTTTTTTTTATTCTCTGGGTTTAAAAAGCATGTTAACTTCATACTTGACTTACTGCATGTAACTTACCATGTAGAACGCATTCCCCTGTATAATGTGCACCGATGTTTTTAGCCCAAACTTTCAGTAGAAAAATTTTTCATTTTAATTTTTTAATTAAAAAAAAGCTATATGGTTTTTGCAGAGGAAGAGGAGTGAAAAGGTGATGGTTAGGGCTCTGACATCTGCAGATTTCTAGGAAGGGGCAGAGTTTTCAGAAACAGGAGATCATGCCTACGGTTGTTCCTAATTGGGTTGGGACCAGAGCTGCCATGGCACAAAGCGGTGGGGACATCCTATGTCACTGATGCCCATCTCATTTTTTGCCTCCATACCGACCAATGTCCCTGCTCCAACCAGTTCCCATAGCTCCTAGAATGCACATTCCAGAGCCAATTCAGTGTCCAGCCACCATCGTTTTTTAATCTATGGTTTCAACTCCATTGTCTTCTGTAAAACTTTCTAAGTCTGTAACTGGAGAAGCATAATTGAGTTATGTTAGTTTTAGTTTAACCATTTTGAGGGAACAGTCAAGCACCAGGTGACAAGACAACTATTATCTACCATCAAGTTCACATTTATCTCTTGATTTCATCTCCTTTCCAATTTAAGGACATCTTCTAAAAGCAGGCCATATTTATTTTTGAAATCTTATGTCAGTGGTTCTTAACTAGCAGGCGTCACTCACAAGAAGACTTGCTAAAACTGCTGGATCCCAGTGCTGGAGTTTCTGATTCAGAACTGACATCTCTAAGAAGTTTCAATAACACAGATGCTACAGTTTCAGAGAGTATGCCTTGAGAACCATGGCTGTGTTTCAGGAATTCTCATACCTGACTACATATTAGAGTCTCCTGAAGAGATCTTCTTTAAGATTAGAGTTGTCCAGTTTTTCCAGAGATTCTGACTTAAATGTCAGGCTAGGATAGTCCCTTAGTATTATTTTGTTTTTGTAACTTCCAAGATGATTCTCTACCTACCTATCAGAGTAAGTAAAACATTTAAAGTGTGAAAATGCAAAATGTTGGCTAGGATGCAGAAAAGCTGGATCTCTCATACCTTGCTGATGGAATTTTAAATGGTACAGTCACTCTGAAAAATAGTTTGATAGTTTCTTTATAAAAATGAACCTATGGTTACCACTCAGTCCAGTACTATACTCCTGAGTATCACAAGAAAATAAACATATGTTCACGCAAAAGCCTGTACAGGAGCACTCACAGCAGTTTGATTTGTAAAAATCCCAAAATGGAAGCAACCATAATGTCTATCATTAAGTAAAGAGTTAAACAAATTATGGTACATCTATGTCAAGCAATACAACGCAGCAACTGAAAGGAAAGAACTGTTAATATATGTATCAACTTGGACAGAGGTCAAGGGCAGTAGTACGCCAAGTTAAAAAAATCATTTCCCCAAATTCACATAGTGTATGATTTCCATTATTTAACATTTTTGAAATGATGAAATTATAGAAATGTGAAACAGATTAGTTCTGTCTGGGACTAAGGGTATTTGGTGGGGTCTGATGATGAATGACTAGAAATAGGTAACACAAAAAATCTTGGTGGTGAGGAAATGATTCTCTGTCCTGAATGAGGCACTGGTTATAGGATTCCATACATGATGGATGACATAGAACTCTACAGATGCATTGTACCAATCTCAATATCTTGGGTTAGATATTACACTATAATTATGGAAGATATAACCACTGGAGAAAACTGTGATGTGGACACAGGTCTTTTCTACACTATACTCCTTCACTACTTCTTGGGACTCTATAATTACTTCAAAATAGAAAGTAAAAAAAAAAAAAAAAATCCTTCTGTGAAGCCAGTATTTGGAAACAAAAACACTCCTCTGGAAGAAAACAATCTTGATTCCCTCTCCTATGTTTCAATTTCAAGTTTCTTTCTGTCTGGAGGCCCCTACGTGGTTCTGCCCAAGCCTACCTCAAATCCTGGTAGATTGCTTCCTCTTTACAATCCATATTGGTTCACCTTTCATGTGCTATTGTAGGGAATTAATTGGTATCACCTATCAGGAGAAGCAGTTGGATACTATGGAGGTCCTTAAAAATATTCACATTCTTTCAGCCAGTATTTTCAGTCCTAAGAATTTATCCAAAGAAAAACATCAGGGATGTCATCAATGACACATCACAGGTCTAATTGTAACAGCAAAACACACAATACAAGCACCGTTCCTAAATGTACATGATCCACTGCTGAAATGAGGGATGCTTCTTAAACACAGTTGTTAAGAAATATTTATTCCATTCCATGGAGAATAATACCAAAAGGTACATACTGATTTTGTTCTCTACTATGTTCATTTGTGCTTGCAGATATAACATGCAAAAATGTAAAGGGAGAATATTTTTCAGTGATTAGATTGTAAGTGATTTGGGATTTTAAGCTTGACCAAATTTCCTAATTTTATACAATGATAATGAACTTTTTATCATGAAAATTATGTTGCCCAGGATAGGTATGATTTAAGGGTCACATCAAGAAGCTATCAGAATGTTCTAGAATAAAACCAGTCTTTGAACATGTACAGAAATGTAGTCTGTTCACAGCCACACTTTATTCCACACTCTCTTGCAAACCTCTAGACTCTCCCAGTGACACAGTTTAGCTGTCTTGTCCAGAGGTATGATGATGACTTGAGTCACCCAGTCTTTCTCAAGGACAGTATTGCCCCTTCAACTTCTCCAATATGCAAATATTAGAGCTGTTTTTTTAAAAGGGGAGAAGTCATTTCCATTTACTGCTAATTAAAATTCTTCTAGAAAGACTAAGAAATCTCCCTATAGTTTATGACTGCCAATAAAAATTCCTCTGAATGAATATTTTCCATGTTTATGACTTAGAACACATTTTTAAGTGTCATGGTATTCTGCTATCAACTTTTTCCTCTTTTAATTTTCTCTGTGGCCATTTGAACTACTCTAATGAAGTGCTTTAATAACAAACATGTTTGTGTTTTGTTTTGTTTTGTTTTTTTCCTGGATTCGAGCTGTATTTTCAAAAAGAACACCAAATGAAGTTATCGTTATCTCTTTAATTTGATGATATTCTACCTATCAAAATATTTATGCAAATCTCATTAAAATATGAAGAAGTGTTTTCATGGTGCTTGATTTTATAGCATTCCCTGGAGTTCTTTTAAGTATCTTCCCTTGTATATTTTCTAGAGTATAGATCAACACAGTGCCATCCTTCATGTTGCCTCATTCATCTTAATAATACAAAGGTCTTCCAGTAGTTACAGTTCAGAGATAGGCTTTCTGGTGGAGTTTTCAGCATTGTAAATCTGAATTGTTTAATTTAACCCTTTGAGAAACAAATATACCTCACGAAGTACTCAAATTCTAGTTGAGCTCTCATTCACCATCAGTTTGACAAAGCCTTATGAACAGTGTTCTAATGTGTGAACTGAAAAGTGTGCGTCAGATGATCTCTCAAGGCTGTCTGATGAATTTCATACTGCTTACTGAACAGAAGACAGTTAACTCTGCACAGAAACAAGATGACTGGATGACTCTCACGGTTCAAGGAAAACTTGAAGTACAGATCTTGAATGTGCTTGTTTTGGAAAGTGAGATCAAATAAAGAGACACCAGGCTTCAGATGACAATGTCTACTTCCTACCAACTCACAGGTGCACAGAACTGCTTTTAAAATGCTATGATTTAAATTCACATTTCCTCCAATTGGGTCCACAGTACTATCCATGGATAGAATTATCTTAATGTAAGGAGTCAAGAGACAAATCTTGAGTTAGCTGTGGGCTAATGGATAGTCATTCCCAAGATTCCAATCAAACTTCAGAGAATGTTGCAAGTACCCCAAGTCAGCAAATTTTGGGGAGAATGTCCAGTACAAATGCCACAAACGACTGGTGTTAGACTTTTCTTTGTTCATTGGTGATGATTGGAAAGTAACTGGAAAATCTAGAAGGGAGAGCCAAAAACTAGCACCTGCCACGCTGGTTAATTTTAGATGATAATGAATAAATATGTATGAATAACTAATTATGAATTAATGCAATTACGAATTATTAATTATGAATAAATATTTATAATTAATTAAAACTTGGAAACATTTCAACACAAAGAAAAACAAATATAAATTAAATTATGGGTGCTATAATTTATGCAGAGCTACATTTTGAATTTTTCTTCCCAATCATTAATATAATAGACTAAAATCATTAATTTTTATCAGTAATTGCTGACAAACTTTAATGCAAAGCAATATACAATGCAGATAAAGTCTATGTAATTGAGAGGAAATTATGTATTCATTCAATTGTTCATTCTACAAATATTTATAAAATGGCTATAATACTAAAACTCAGCCCTAGATGAAACATAATCATAAGTAAATAGCAATAATAATAAAACATTAATAGCTAACAATTTTAGAGTGTCATAGCACTGCCAAAACTTACATCAATATTAACTCATTAATCTTTCCAGATTCATTATGAGATTGGTATATTATCACCCCCATTTTGCAGATTATAAAAATTGAGGCATAAGCTATTAGATGCCTTGCCATGACTAGGTCCCTGATCAATTATTTGACATAGTCTCTAAGATCAGATTTGCAGATTCTCTACCTTAAAGCAAGTACTAAGTTGGAATTGAAATCTTTATTGGTCAATTATAGCTATCATCAATTTCATGTGGTTCAGTTATGTAGGTTCACGTGCATAAAGTACCAAATTAGTTCACCTAAAAACAGGGCTAGAAGAATGTAGAGATGATAAAAATAACCAGAATTTTCTCAATGAAGGTTTCACAGAGAAGGTCTCATGTTAAATGATCTCAGCTTTAGAGGACAGAACTTGGACAAAGAGAAAAACATGACACGTTTTCGAGGGGAGGAGATGACATAGACCAAGCTAGGGAGGTAAGACTGCGTGAGTATCTTCTGTAAGCACTGACAATTTGCTTCCTTCTATTGAGTCTTAAAATCATCTCTGGCGTAAATTCCAGATTTCAGTCACTCCCAGGAATACTGCCAACTGATTTTCTTTAAAGAGGTGTGTTATAGGGTGAATTGTGTGCCCGCTCCCCGCCCAAATTTAAATGTTGAAGTCTTAACACCCAATACTTTGGAATGTGACCTTATGTGGAAATAGATCCTTGCAGATAGAATTCATTAGGATGAAATCTTTTTGGTGACTCTTCAACTACTATTAAAATGGGAAATCTGGAGACTGGCTAACAAGTGTAGATAAAGACAGAGATTAAGGAAGAAGCACAAAAATGCTTCTACAAGCCTGAGAGCATGAAAGATTGCCATCAAACCACTAGATGCTAATGAAAGACATGAAGCAGATTTTCTCTCCAACCCTTAGAAGCAGCTATCCCTGCCAACATCTTGACCTTCAGACTTCTAATCTCCAGAACTGAGACAATAACTTTCTGTTGTTTAGTCCATTTGTGGTACTGTGTCATGGCAGACTTAGCAAACTGTATGAGGGGAAACAAAGGAAACACTGCATCTTCCACTCATTCCCAGGGTGTCTTTGTCCTTCTTCCATCCCCCAAAATTAACTTGGGAAGAGAGTCATGGCATTGAGTCTAATTTGGGACCTTGATCAATGTATCAGTCTCTCTCTCTCAATATCTCAGCATAACAAAAACATGACCATTAATTCAAACCTACTTCTGTAAGCATTCTGACTTTTTTTGTATCTTCCAAGTTGAATATTTTTGTGGTGTAAGAATCTGCTAGAATCTATCATCTCATCAGATATATGTCTATAGTGATCTCTTTCCTACGATCAATAGTTGGCTTTAGCTCCCAATTTAAGACTGTTTATAAACCATACAAACATGTAAGATGTTATTTTATAGAGATATTTGTCTATCTAGAAAGATTCAGATCCATTTCTAAACATAAGCTTGACTATTTTTAAAAAGAATGAACCACAATTTCCTGAGGCAATCCTCAAGGAAGGAAATAAGCTGCTAACATTTAAGATTTAATAGTTATGACAGGTATTTTTAAAGCATATATATTTGTATATATATAGGTATATATTTAACCTTATTTAATCATCATAACAAACTATGAAGTAGGCTGTTATTATTACTCTAACAACAATGAGACCTAGAGATCAGCTTACTGAGGGTCATACAGTTAGTTGATGTCATATTGATGATGAAAAGAGAGGAAACATTGAGTACCTACTGTCTAGTTATCACTCTGTCAACTGGTTTTATGGGTTATATTCTTGCTTTTCTTAACTTTTGATAGCCTTGGCCAGAAGTGTGTGTGTAATCCATTATTATACCTTTTATGCCAGATCACAAAACTGAGATTGAGTTTATCTAACATGTCTTGTTCAGGTTGTCAGCAACTTGGGGGACAGTATTTGAACTCACTGGCCATATCCTTGCCCCCCAAGTTAATGATATTGTTCAGTCTCATGACAGCTTCATAAATCTTCTTTTTCTTAGTCTTCCCACTGGTGTTACTTACCCACTCTTGTAAGAATAGCCCCACCTTATACTTTGAAACCAAGTTGATCTCTACAAAGGGAACCTAAGAAAAGCTTCCTTCAGAGTTAAGTAATTTCTTCGATACTGACACGTTGCTTTTCTTCACTATCTTTTAATTAGTTGAGGCACCAAGCTAATTTTTTCTTAATCCCCGTAATCCAATCCACTTCAAATCATCAACCCCTAACTTATCTCTTCATTCTAGTATGTTCTTTACTGGAATGATTTTTTTTTTTCTAATATAAGTTCTTGTAGGGTCTGTCAACATTTATTCATTTTCAATAAATAAGACACAAATAAAGGTTTCTGAAATTCCTTAACAGTCTCTTGTTGATTAAACTATGAAGATAGTGCAAATTCTATTTGTCTTCTTCTCCTGTGTGAATGGAGTGAGAAAAAACCCATCATTGAAGAAATTTGATTCCAGAGAGAAGCACAGAAATATCCACTAGAGTGAAGAGAAAGGGCCCAGGTCTAATTATTTGATGTAGGATTTAAATGGGGACAATACTACTCTGTGCATTGCCAATGACTCTAAAATATAGTATATTAATATAAAGCCAACAGATCAGAAATGATTGCCATGGAAAATTTAGTTTATTACTCAAAATTCTCAAGAGGAAGGGTAACACCACACCATACAGAGCCATATGGGGAAGAACCAAGGTTGATTATGAGGGAAAAGAAGGAGGAGGAACTATAGGCAAGAGCCTTTGTGTGCTTCCATGGGAAAGAAGGGCTGATGTAGGATAAGCAGGTGGAGGATGGGTTAGTTTGAATGATTTCTGTGGACCCTGAGGTGAAGGTACTACTCCTAGTTGTCTGACTCTAGAGTGATCAGGGCAGGTGGACAGTGGTTCAGAGTGGGAGAACTCAGTGAAGGAGGGAGTTGGGGAAAGAGCTCTGGATTGACTGGGCTGTACTTGAAAAGTATGCTCATGGATGAATTGTCCATTATCTCTAGTTCCTGTGTAATCCTGGGAGGGGGAATTCCTCCAACACCCCAGATTATCAAATGATCAAAGAAAATAAAAGATACAATGCTCCAAGTAAATGATCGTTGAGCTATTGAATGGTGGTTTTACATTTTTTTTTGTTTAAACATCTATTTTTCATTTAAATATTTGAACTTTATCGATTATAATGTATACATGTCTTTTTATTTTGATATTGTATAATATTTTAGAAGAAAAAAAAAACTTCCTGTGAACCATGAAGCATTTAGGAATTAGTAGGTAAGTCCAGATATTGCTTTTAAAAATGCTGAAAATCACAATGTAAGTACTAATTATTCACTGAATACAGTCCTCATGTGCAGTACCCTTACAATGTTTGAACAGGATATGCAAATTTTATGTTCCTTTTAAAGAATATATGAAATTGCTGATTGTTGTGTTGCGTAATAATTGCCATGAATAGTAAACATTTGGTGAAAATTCTTGAGGCTTGAATTGCATTAACTGAGACTTTTTGATATCAATTTGGCATCAATGAAAGAGAAGAATGATCTTGAGGCTGGAGAGTGGTCTATGGTGGGTTGTCCCAACACAACATGACCCCCTAGCCTCATTTCTCTTGCCTGCTCTCAGGGAAGTATTCTAACAACACCGCAGTCCAATGACTGATGCTCATATGGTCTGAAATGGCTCTGGACTTTGATTAAGTTTGCCACGTTGCTCTTTACAATTTTCTGTGTGAGGAGCCCAGAGTAGATTCCCCAAGGAACAAAATGGCAGAAGTTATTGCTAGTCATTGCTCCCTCACTTGTACCTTTCCTATGTCATTTAAGAGAATTTACGTCCACTGACCCAGCTATAATTTTAGGTGCACTTTATCTTTACTAGCCTGGACCTAATCCAAAATTTCCTCTAAATTTTATAGGTTGCTCACACAGACTCATAAGGGTGTTTATGCAGAGAGAAAACCACATGACCATTCCCAAGCTTCCAGAAGTAGCTGAGCTTCTCACATGCTCCTGAAACATGGAAATTATTATATTACTTAGAACTGCAGATTATACCTCAAAAGAATATATTTTAAATTACACTAAAACAACACATAAAGCAAACACACATATAGATCAATGAGTTTCAGAGAACTGGATTTAAGTTCTAAGACTTAAGAGATTAATGAGCAAATCAATTGCCTGCCTTTGCTCTCTGTTCCACATATGTAAAGGGGAGGAAAATAATCACCTCCCCATTCAATAATCAAGTAAGGAAAATTATTGTTAATTATTATCTACATTGTAAAGAATAGGAGAGAAAATGCTCTCAAGGGAACACACTCTGCTCTGCCCAAAGTTTTCTTTGACAGAAGACTTGGAAGCAAAGTCTTTCAGGGGAAAGAGTTTGAAGATTTGTTTTTGATAAAAATAGAACAACTTAGAGTACAAGGCCAATATTCATGAGCAATCATGGATGGAGAGACTACTGAAGAAATATATTACATGGAGAGAGTTTTAATAAAAAAAGGGGGAAGGAGGGTTTATCTCCAGGGCAGTTGGGAAGAAGGAAAGAGAACCAGTAACTTGTCTAGTATTTGAAGACACAATCAAGAGCTATATTTCCCCCAACAATATTACACAGAAGCTAGTGCAGTTTTTGCATTGAAAGATTTTCATCAAAGTGGTGTAGTCACATTAAAGACATTGGTTTTTGTTTACTTCGTCTGCTCAGATAAACTTTCAAATTGCTACATTAAGCATTTTTCTAAGTTAAAATAAGTAATTCTTTCACATTTAAAAGAAATCACGATAGTATGCCTTATCATAGCAGCTATGATACATATCAAAGAAAATTTCTATATCACAAATGTAGAAAAATATGTCTGAGTGGATTCCCAATTATCCAGAACAATGTAAGTGCTGCAGTAGCTTTCCAAACATTCTCTCAATTTCTGGGACAAGAATTCTGTAACAAAAGCACAAAGTATTCTTTAGAGTGGAGTCATCATCAAACCAAAATAATGAATTACACCTTTCTTCAAAAAAAATGGAACATTCCATGTTCGTGGATTGAAGGGATTAACATAGCAAAAATGGCAATCTACCCAAATAAATACATCAGTTTAATGCAATTCCCATCAAAATCAGAGGGACGTTTTTCAAGAAAATGAAACAAATAATACTAAAGTTTGTGTGGAATCTCAAAAGGCCTTAGATAGCCAAAGGATCTAAAAAGAAAAAGGTATTAGTGGAAGAATCACACTCCCTGAACAGTCATCATCAAAACAGTATGGTACTGCAACAAAAACAGACACACTAATCAGTGGAATCAAATTGAGAACCCCAAAATAAAGTCACACCTATGTGGACAATTAATCTATGACAAAGGTGCCAGGAACCTACAATAGAGTAATAAAAGTCTATTTAAGAAATGGTATTATGAAAACTGGAAAGATATTTGCAAAAAATAAATAAATAGGAAAGAAAGCCAAGAGACTATGTTAGTCATTATCACCATACCCAACAGTTAACTCAATATGATAAAAGGCCTGAGCATAAGACTCAAAATCATAAAATACTTAGAAAAGAAAATAGGAAAACACTATTACCTCAACCTCTAAAGAGATCTTTTGGGAAGGAACAGCTATAGCAAAAGAAGCCAAAGCAAAACTAAGCAATTGAAACTACATCAAACTGAAAAACTTCTGCACAGCAAAAGAAAATACTACTAAAACAAAAAGATAGCCCATGGAATTGCAGATGTTCACATAACATATATCAGGTAAGAGTTTTATGTCCAAAATATATAAAGAACTTACACGCCTCAACAATAAAAAGGTAAATAACCCACTCAAGAAAAGGGCAAAATAGCTGATTAGACTTGTATCTAAGAAGACATATAGATGGCATAATACACATGAAAAAATGCTCTACAGTGCTCATCATTAGATAAATACAAAAAAAACCTACAATGAGATACCATCACACAGTAGTGAGAATGATCTATAATAAAAAGACTAGAAATAGCAGGTGTTCAAGAGGATTTGGGAAAAAGGACCCCCCTACACTGTTGGTGAGAATGTAAATTGGTAAACCTCCCTGGAAAACAGCTAATAGATTTGTCAAACAAATAAAGATGGATCTACCATTTGGTCCAGCAATCCTGCTTTGGACATATATCCAGGGGACATAAAATCTCTAATCAGAAATAATATCTGCACCCCTCTGTTCACAGCAGCCCAGTTCACAATAGCAAAACATGGAAATAATCAAAATGCTCATAAACAGGTAACTGCATAGAGAAGCTGTGGTCTGTATACCAGTGGAATTCTATGCAGCTATTTAAAAGCTGAAATTATGCACTTTGAAGCAATCTGAATGGAAATGGAAGGGATCATGTTAGAAAGCAAAAGATAAATACAGGATAGTTTGACTCATATATGGAATATAATGAAATGAAACAAATAAACAGATCAACCCCAGCAAAACCTCACCGGGCACAAGATGACAACTGCCAAGGAGTCATGGGAAGGAGGAGGGAATCAAAGAGGGGAAAAGATAGTAGTAAAGGACACTAGAACTCTGGTGGTGAGTATGGTGTGATATATAGACTGAGATGCAATTTGAATATCCTAAAATGAATGTAGCATTGTGAACAAAAGAAATGATAAATATATTTTTAAATGAAAATAAGAATAAATCGGTGTTAATTTAAACCACTAATTTTCTGGTATTGTGTTGTGTAGTAATACAAAACTAATCTAATCACTATGTAACTTTGAAAAATATTTAAGATCTATTCACAGACCACAAAATTCATTCATTTGCAGTATGCAAATCAATGGTTCTTAGTATATTCCTAGAATTGTGCAAAACATCTCCACGGTTTTAGAATATTCTCATCACCTCCAAAAGAAAACTACTTAGTCCTTACCTATCATCATTTAGCTCCCCACCTCCATCCCCAGCCTAAGCAATCACCAATCTGCTGTATGTCTTTATGGGTTTACTTATTCTGGACATTTTGTATAAATGGAATCATAAAATGCGTGATCCATGTTCTAGCATGTATCAGAACACCATTCCTTTTCATGGCTAAATAGTAAATATTCCATTATATGCACACACCATTTTGTGTAGCTGTTCACCAGCTGAAGGATCAGGTTTGGCTCTTTTCTTTTTCTTCTTTTTTATAATTGTGGTTAAAAGCACAATATAAATTTATCCTATTAACGATTTATAAGTGCAAGAAGAAAAGTTGATTGCTGAAATGGAGAATTCTCAAACACACACCCTAACTCACAAGTGTAAACACTTCCATGTAAATTAAATATGTATATGTAAACACATAAACAAATATATAAAATCAAATAATTAAGGTATGAATATTTCTCTGTTCAAAAGAGAATTTCCTTTTCAAAAATCACTTGGATAGGCATTAAAACAACATACCTAAGAAAAGGCAGACGTAAGTATACTTAAAGCATTTTATAGCCCATATTCTTTGATCCACTGAATATAATTTTGTTAATATGGTGAGAAATTAGACAAATGGATGTTTCCTTAAAGCAGACAATTGTCTGAAATTAATTATTAAGCCAAGTGTTTGTGTAATCATTGTAAACATTTCTGATGAATTAGTCATTTTTCCATACTATCAAAACCATTTGGGACTTAAATTTTCAGGTTTTCATCCCATGATTGGTAAGTTACTTACTAAAATGAAGTCCCCCAAATCACTGCATAGTATCATTAAATGCCTGCATGTACTTTGAAGATAAAGCAACAATGGCAAACTACTCAAAAGCATCATTTAAGAACAAGTCCAACTAATACCCTGAGGGAATGCACAGGTGTTACAGGTAGAAGTGTGCCTCTTTTCCCACCTTGTAATCATAGATGTAATAAGGACAGCTCCTTTTAAGCTCTCCATTTTGGAGACAATCATCGGTAAGAGCTGGTAGCTTCTAAAAATGTAAAGACATTAAGGAATTATTGCTGGCTCTGTTATTACCTAGAACTTGTCTCCGCCTTCTCTTCCTAATTCCCTTCCTCAGAATGTTGAGTAAGAGATCAAATATGCCAGAGTGCCTCAGAAAAATAGGCACCAGTTAATAAGGAATCTTGCAGCTGGTGAGTAAATTCAGTATCCATATCATCCATGCATTCATACACTTATCCATTCATCTATCCATCTAGTCACCAATTTTTCACTGAACGATTGTTATAAGGACAAGGTTATGGAAACCAAAAAGATGCCCGTTATTGCCTCAATAAATGTATGCTCTAGTAGACATATGAGTGGGAATCTAAAAATCACTGAAGAATTAAATTTGTTACTTTTTTACAAGAGTCACCAGTACAGGAAAAAGTAAAATCAAACCTCAAAGTAGCAACTTAATAGCTAATTATTCTTTTTGGTGCGCAATCTTATGAACTGTGAGCTTTGAAAATAGTTCAGTTACTTAGCTGATAACAAAAGTGTAGATCAAGGTCATTGCTGAGGGGCTCCCTGGTGGAGTAGGGGTTGGGCTCAGTCCACACACATCCTGAGGTCCTGAGTTTGCATCCCAGGGCCTGTGTGAACAACCAGGATGAACAAAGAAATAAAAATAAATAAAATACTTCTTCCCCCACTCCCTGCCTGCCTGCCTGCTCACCTTCATTCCTGCTGCGGATCAGTGATGAGTTTCCTTTGCCTGATGAAAGTTAAAGGAGCTAAAATTGATAGTTACATTCTACCTTCCAGACCATCCCTATTTGTCAGGTGACTAATATGAAAAAAAAAAAAAAATTAAGAGAGGAAAGAAGTCCTTTTACCTATTTGTTAATTTCTGACTGTTTCCCTTGGCTCCAGATCACAAACCTGGGTTCTTGGGATTTACATGGCCCATGACCCAGTGACTATTTTAGCACCTGAGCCACCAGGTGGCGCCCAAAGAATGTTGGACAATAAGCAGACAGCCTACTCTCTTTTTCTTCTCGTGGTTCTATCACTAGAGATCATACTTTTATGATCTCTTTTTAAGATGTCAGGAGGGAAAATGAATAGCTTTTAAGATGTCAGGAGGGAAAAATAATTTTCAAAACAAACATTTTATAAATTCGGAAGTCACCCCCAAAGGAATTTCTCTATCAATTTCCCACTATCAGGGGGAAAAAAGAATATAGATAATTTACAAATCCACCTTTGAATTGTTGAGTATGTACTATAATTGTCAGAGTTTAAAATCATTACCTAATCAATACGGTAAACACAGTATTGTATAACTTGGTTAAAATTTTTAAATACCGCGCCAAAATTTTCTTTTTAACTTGTTGATGTGGAGTACCTTAATCGAAACTTGACCCCCTACTGCTGAAAACGTTTTTAGAAAGACAAAAATAATTGCTTTCTGTAAACCCGAATCTGATTTCCTGAAAGTATTATTCCCAGCTTTACCTTATACAGATCCTATACAAAACCTGAAAGATAAAAGTACCAGCAGTGGAGCAGAGACTATGGATTGAGGACCATGTACTAGAGGTTGTTTTTTGGGGCATGATGGGACGGAAGGATGGATGCAGGGATCGGAAATTTGGAAGAAGGAGGAAAAAATAGATCATTATTGAGTTTCCCTTGTGTGTCAAGCTTTCTCCTAATCTTATTTAATGCTCATGGGAACTGGATGAGTGAATATTTTCTCCCATATGACAAATGAAAGAAATGGGCTTAAATAAAATACTCAAATTCCCATAATGGTGAAAATAGAAACGGAATTCACATCTGTATAATTCCAGAACCTGCCTCCATTCCCTTTTGAATAACAAAAGAGTGATCTGATGTGCAAAGATTATTCTAGGAAAAAAACTATTTATGCTAGGCTCAGGAAACTCTGAACACTGCAAAATGGGATCTATTCAATGATACAGTGATGTTTTATTCAACATGCCAAATAATTCTTTTTTTTTTTTTTTTTTTGCAATGATCTTTATGCTCTAGCAAGGGATATACTCAAATGTCCTTTGCTCTCACTGTAAAATGCTTCCCACACTATGGAAAATTATGTGATATTAATGAGTTCATGAACGTGGTATCTTCAGGTTCCTTGAAAGAAAAGGCTAACTATAAAAGTGATATTATTATCTTTTATTCCCTCTCATTTGAAGTCTTGCTTAAACTGACTGGCTTGTTGATTCTGTTAGTCCCTTCAAAATGAAGTCACTCTTCAATGCCAAATTAAAAAAGAGCTTAGTTAATGATTTAAGGGCTACCTTTGAACTTTTAGGAATAAAGAAAAGTGCTTTTAATTCCTTAGCTTTTGTGTATGTGGATTGATCCCACACAATGATGTCAGACTAGTTTAATAAGAATTCAGAAGCTCTGGTAAGAGCAGGTGATATGAGCGTTAGAAGGAATGTCCTGACAAAACTTGAGAGCTCCCTTTCAAGAATATAGGAGGAAAAGAGGTAATGGGGTGGGTATAAAAATAGATGTGAATGGACTCAGCCATATTCCAAGTGAATATACTTAACTTCAAAAGCATCGAAGATGTTAGCCAGTTGGTGACCCAGAAGACAAGTTCAGAGAGAGAAGTGTCTTTTGACAGGAGAATGAATTGTTTGTAAATGGATTTTAAATGCACTCAAGATTGCTTGTATCTGGTGTCATATTACTCAATCAGTAATTATGCAGTTTATAATTAGCAGGATATACTCCCTCTAGATTGGGAAAAGAATTTTACTTAATATCTAGGTTTACTAATTTTGTTTTCGCAGCTCCTCTCAGCCCCACTTTTTGCTATTCTTTATGCTTTCTCATCTGGATTCTTTTGGTTTCTCTTTTGGTTTTCTTTTGGTTTCTCTCCGACAACATTTAAAATATGATCAATGTGCCATTGTCTAAAAGAATTCAGTAGAACCCTCTCAGCTCCACACCTTCTCTCCTGATTGTCCAATTTAATTCTTCATAGCCAATTTTTCTTTAAAATATTTGTCTTTGATATGTAATAACCAATATGCATTTATCTAATGAAATAGTGTACCAGTATTTGAAAAATTCTTTTTGTAACTCTTAGCACATTGCATTATGATTATTTATATCTGTAAAAAGTATCAAGAACGTTTTCATTCATAGGTGACTCAATATATATGTATATATACATATTTGTTTATACATACACACACAAATATAAATACTACATTTAGGCATCTCATAGCCTCATTGCATGCAGCTTGTCCAAAACCGACTCATCATTTGTCCCTAAAGATCTACTTTTTCCTCAAATCTTATCTGTGGCAATAAATGGTAGCTCCATTCATTTTGTTTTACCACACCTGGTTAGTCCTGGTATAGAGAAAAGGGATAATACACGAGGCCCTCCTGAGTATAGTTCTTAACACCCTATTAATTAAGTTAGTTCTACAATAGCGTGTTGATTTTTATTTTCCTACTTATTCATTAGCGTATCATTTCCTAAATGTGGTTTGCTTGATTTTCTTCTTATTAGGTATTAAGTATTCAGAATTTCATATGCTCTTGACTCTACTGCGGAGTTTCTACTAGTCAGCTGCAAAACAAGTGCCATTGACTGTTAATGCCAAACTCATCGGTTTGAAGAATATAACTCAGGTCACAAAGATTTAACACAGCTTCCACTTCCTCCATTCACAACTCCTAAGCGGCAATTTGCCCATGAACAGTATCTAATCGTCGTAGTTCATTTTACAAGCTCTTACTTCATCTAATGATAATGTACATGAAATGATTTCATGATCAAAGACAGAGTGACTAATTTATCATACAGATCGTGTTATTTACGTTCTTCAAATGTCTATAAAACAGATTTACAAAATTTGTTATTCTAAGAATATGATTAAAGAAAGCCACAAAGAACCTTTGAGATCATCCAGCCCATCCTCTTCATTCTACAGCTGAGAAAACTTCACCTGGGGCAGGTGGAGCAACTACTCAATTCCCACAACTTGTCAGGTGTGGTGTTAAAATTCCCTGAGTGTTACCTAAGCGTTTGTGAGTGACAGAAGTTTCAGCATGTGGATGGGAAGGGAAGTCGCGTGTGTGTCTGTGTGTGTGGAAAAGCAGTTACTAGTTAGTGACTAAAGATAGACTTTTCAAAGAAGCAAAACAATTTGTGATTGACCTCCCGCCCCTGCAACAAAGCAGAGGCAGACTTCCTACTCAGGCATCAAGTCCTTCACAATCATCTGAAGAACAAAGTAGTGTCCAAAAGGAAATGTCTTCAAGTTTCACAGGTAGTAGAGATTGTTCAGCCTTATTTTTGTTCTTTTCTAGCTCCAAATTTCCTGTTATAGACCCTCAGCTTTTCCCATATCCTCATTTCCACTCAGTCTAAATCTCCCCTTTGCTTTCTGCTTTCTCCTTTATGACTTTGGTCTTATTCCTTATCACCAGACCCTGGCATTTCACAGAAATAATCTTGTGTCCTTAAATTTTTCCATGGACAAAATATTCCATTTATCTCCTTAATCCTATGGAAATCTAGATTTCCTACGTCAGCACCATTTCTTTCATAAATTTTTCACGTGAGCATTTTTTTCTCTCTTCCTGCTTCCCCTTCCCTGACTCACTGAGTTATCAAAAGCCAGATCACTCTCGATTTATCCTGGGTTCCTGTCTTCTCTATCACCAAGATTCTGTTTCAAAAATAACTTCTTAGGCATTTCCTCTTTATCATCTCTATAACCACTGTTGTAGCTTGTGTACTTAAGAGTTTCTAACTCAAAGCATTGCAATCCACCTTTGAATGATTTCTCCACCGCCATCTTCTTCCTACTCATCCCCACATGACCACCACAGTTTTCCGTCTAAAGCATAGAACTGATAAAGTCACTATAGCACATGTGTCCCATCACTTCCAAGAGCAAGTCAAAATGCCTTAGCAGAAAAAAATGTTTTTATGTTGGCCTTAATAAATTAATTTAAAGGAACTTGTTCTTAATAAATGATCAGAGATGGAGAGAAATGTTTATTTTCCATCATGTTCTCTTTAGCATTATTTCTAAGAATCCCACTCCAAAGTGAAAAATCCTGAATGTTCCCAAAGTGGAAAAAAATTCTAAATTACATCATTTTTATGTAACCATTTAAAATCATATCTATAAAAATAAGTTCTATTGTCGACAAAATGGATACACCCACTCTAGGTTAACTCTCTAACTGATTACAATTACAACTAAAATCTCTAGACAAAATGCAGAAAATAATTGCCTGTAGATATGAAGCAGACAGATTGGGAAGGTCGGTCAAAATTAGAAGAAGACCATGTGACTTTCTCAGGATTTTTCTTCTTCTTTTCCTTGTGATATAAACTTGATAGTAAACTTTAACACAGAAAAATAGTGGTTTCTCTGATACCTAAGATGGCAAGATCAACCTGATCTTTTTCACCAGCAATTCAGGCCAAAGATTTCTTATAACACAGAAGATGTAGGGGGATCCAGTAGAAAAGGGAACTCTTTAATTCTATATCTGAATCAGAAAAGGTCCTGAGCTCATCTCTGGGCTATGAAAATATAAGACCCACAGCAGCACCGAGAAAACTCTGAGACTTGAATATAATATAAAACACCTGAGTTCCTGACTCGTCCTTGACTCACATCCAAAATAAGGTAGCAAAGATTTGGAAACTAAACAGACACTAACTGCACCACCAAAAAAGGGTGAGAAAAAAAAATGTGATCTATCCCAAATGCCTGCTCAAGCAACTGCAGAATCCTGAAGACTCAAAGATTTAAATAATTGAGAGCTCAATCTGTTGTTCTTAAATTGAAGAACTCAGTATCATCAGGATGCCAACTCTCTACAGATTGATCAATAAATTCATTGCAAACTCAGTCAAATTTCAGCATGATTTTTTTTTTCAGATAATGGCAAGATAATTGTAAAATTTATATGGAAAGTCAAAGAAACCAAAAGAACCAAATTTTTTGAAAGTGAGGGTTGCATGCAATTTTATTTCAAGGTTCATTATTAAAGCTGTAGTAATCAAGCGTGTAGCATTAATAAAACAAAAGATACCCAGGTCAATAGAAGAGAGATTAGAAATAAACCAGACCAAGATAGTCAATTGATTCAGATAGAAATGTTAAACCAATTCAATGAAGAAATCATATTCTATTATACAAATGCACAATTACCTAAAAGTAATTCGTATATCTAAACATAAAAGCAAAACTATAAAACTTTAAAAAGACAGTGCAAGAAAAAAGCTCTGTGACTGTCAGCTGGATTTTAATACAAGTGTACAATCCATAGTGTGTGTATATAGATACATATTATATGAGATTAATATATATATTATGTGTTATATATCATCGTCAAAAATCTCATAAAAATATTAACTTGACCAGCTAAAATAATGAAATGCAAGTCACGTACGGGGGAAAAAATATTTGCCATATATATTTAACAGACTACTTGACTCAGAATATACAAATAACTCTGAAAACTTGATATTAAGAAAACAAAGAATCCTACTTAAGAAATGAGATAAAAATTACTTTTCCAAAGACATAGATCCAAATAGCACATGGCAAAATGCTCAGTATCGTTACTCATGATGGAAATTCATAGTAAAACCACAATGAGATATCATTAAGATGGGTTAAAAATACTGACAAAATCAAGTATTAATGAGTCAGAGAGCAACCAGAGAATGCAAAATGGTAAATCACTTTGGAAAACAGCTTGTCATTCGGTTATAAATTTGCTTATAGGCTTACATTTATGATCCAGCAATCCTCTCCTTGGTATCTGCCCAAGAGAAATAAAAATTCATTCAAAAACTTACGTGAATATTTTTTGCCTCTTTTTTCATACTTGCTGAAAACTGGAAGCAATTCAGATGTCCTCCGTTGGTGTATTCATAGAGTAAAATGCTAATCAGTGATAAAAAGGAATTCAGCAATAAAAGGCAACAGCATGAGCAAATCTCTAATGATTTCATTATGTGATATTATGGAAAAGGGAAAAATAAAATGATTACTGGTAACCAGAGGTAAATTAGTGATTGCTACATTTGTGGGCTGGTGGAGTGGTGAACTGCAAAGCGGAAGAGCAAGGGAATTTGGGAGGAGGGGTCAGGCTCTGCATCTTGATCATGGTAGTGAGTGTACAACTCTATGCATTTGCCAAAGCTCACAGGACGATGCATCAAAATGAGTGATTTTCACTATATTTAATATTTTTAACCAATAAAATATTGTTACCTACTTTCAGCAATTTTATTCTAATGCTTGGTGTGGCTTCCTCTTGCTCAAATTCACAGAGATTTTTTAATCTGTGGGTTTATAGTTTTTACCAAATTTCAAACAGTTTAATCGTTATTTCTTCAGATATTTTTTCATGTCCCCAACTAATTTCACATAAATTAAACTGCTTGACTTTATCCATTGCTTACCTCTGCTTGTTCCTCTTTTTTAGTACTTTTTCCTTTATGTTTAATTTAGAATAACTTCTGTATCTGTGTTTAGATCACTGATTCTTTCTCCTGCAGTATCTAATCTCTTGCTAATCTCAATTCTGCTTCACCCAAAATTCAAAAGTTGAACTCCTAATCCCTATGTACTTCAGAATGTGACTGAATTTGGAGATATATAATCTTTAAAGAGGAAATTTAGATGAAATGAGATCTCTGAGGTCTAGTCCAACATAACAGTGGTTTTTAGAGGCGATTAGGTCACAGAGGAAGACTATGTGACAATACCAAAAAATAAATAAATAAATGGTCAAGCACAAACCAAATGCAGAGTAATTAGTATAAAAACAACCTTGTCAATATCTTGATGTTAGACTTCTATCCTCCACAATCATGAGAAAATAAATTTGTCTAGTTTAAGTCTTGCAATCTGTAGTACTTTGTTATAACAGCCTGAATAGAATAATATATTATCTAATCTATTTTTTATTTCAAATATTATATTTTTCATCTATAGAAGCTCTATAAAAAAATCTTGTTTATTTTCCATTTAATGCTGTCTTCTATGTTCTGAACCTATGGATCATATTTATAATGTATCTGTGTGCACAAAAAGATATATTCATATATTATATTTATATTATTAATATCTAATTATATAATGTAATAATCTGGTTTAATGTTCTTGTCTCCTAATTCTATCATCTGTGTAATTTCTGGGTCTGTGTCTATTGATTGATTTTTCTCATTGTAGTTCATTTTTTCCCACTTTTTGCATGCCTGATAAATTTTTATTGAATAACATATATATTGAATGTCACATTTTAGGTGCCAAATTTGCTGTATTTCTACTGGTAAATTTTTACTTTATTGCTGCATGCTGTTAAGTTATTTAGAGTCAGCTGTACCTTTTTGAAGCTTTTACACAAAACTTTTTCAGGGACAGTGCAATTTATAGTCTAGGGTACCCTAGAACTAATAAAGCAATGCCTTGTAAAGGCTAAATAAATGAGAAGATGACATTTTACATATTTACATGAAAAAATTACATTCCGAGCACCAATATTAGATCCCTCAGGGATGAGTAGAGCTGTAGGTAAAGCTCAGAATTCACAGACAGATGATATCAATGATTTAAATCCAGTCTTGTCTGCCTACAAGTGATTGACTTCTGATAGTCAAGCTGACTAATGCAACCTCTCTCAACTTGATTTTTATCAGAATTTTTTAAACCAAAGTGTCACTAGAAAAGGAGGAATCTGTGTAATGCCCTCCTAGTGCTAATGATTATTTAGTTTTGAAAGGCCTCCCCAAGCTGATATCATTCTCAGTGTAGGGACCTTGCTCACAAATGCAGCTCCAATACAAGAGTATAAATGAGCCAAAAGTGAAGGTACACGAGCGAAAACAGAGTAGGAGGTAGCCATCTGAAGTAGGGTCTCCATGATTCAAGATGGAGAGTTGGATAGAGAAGGAAAGTTGAATTCAAATTCAAAGCATGTTTGTGGCTGGAAAGGGTACTGTGACTTCCTTTGACAAATGGAGATAAATGGAAGGTACTGAGATTAGAAGAACTGAGTCACCCCACACTGGTCTTTCTCTCTCTGTGAACTACCTCACAGGACCAACCTCCCTCTCACCTCCCACCTGGCACATAGAGCTGCATATTCTTAATGGACAGCCCTTTGCTGACTGCTGTAAAAAGACAAAGGAACCAGGAATTTCAGTATAGCTTCGAATAAGAAAACTTTTTTTTTCCAAAAATGGTGACCAAAATTTTACATGGAAGCCAGAGACTCCAGAAAATAAAGATAAGACAACCTTACGCTCCTGCCCATGGAGCACCCCAGCAGAGGACTAAAGCAGTTATTTTCCAAAAGCTCACACTGCCAGCATGGCTACTGTAAAAACAGGACACTGTGTCTGCAAAACTGAAAATAAAAATAAGCATCCTCTAGAACACATTACGACCTATTCATCTCAGACTTCCACTTCGCACTGAAGCATTTGGTGGAAATTAATTTGACCTTCCATCTGTGAAATTATCGTTTTCCATGGGCTGGGTCATATCATTATTAAATGGTGGTTTTAGTTTCATCATTTTCTGTATTATAGTTTAATATCAGTGTTTTATTATCTAAGTAGAAAGTAGGAGTGAGGACTGTAACCACATTCATCATGCTTCTATTATGAGAAAGCATTTAATGAGCTTCACATGAAATGCTACCTTGAGGAAATGTCACAATTAAAGCTATCCAGCTGCTGTGAATACATAACGTTTCCCACCAATAAAACAAAAGCAGGTACATTTTGAACACTGTCACTGAGGCTGACATTATTACAGTAGCTCTTTCTATTAGTGCTTTGTCTCCAGTCTCTCCAGTTCCTTCATTGCTCATAGCTTGCTTTGCCTGATTAGCACCTCAAGATACATATCCAGTAGATGGAAAAGAACTTACCAATGTGGAAACACACTCGGTGACAATATTGCACCCTGAAAGGCCTACGTAGTTACTGTGTCCTAGTCCTCGAACTTAGAAATGTTGCATAAAGATCTCTCTGCACCCCCATTTAAGATACTTTGTGAAGGGTGAAGAACTTTAAGAACCCTATATGTTACACATTTGTTACACATTCTCAGCACATGGTGACTAATGTGGGGAACAAAAATATGATAAATCCAAAGGAAAGAAAAGCAAGAGAATTTGTGCCATTTAAGCAGATTGTAGGTTTAATCTGATTGTAGGTTTAATCGATTTAATCTGAAATAGACAGAATCCCACCTTCACTCATTCCTGGGGAGGACAGAACTAGGGAGCTAGCTGGTAAACGGATGCTCTGGCATTGCTTTCTCTAACTGATGCCAACCTGCACCATTGCTCACGCGCGGAGGCATGCCTGGGGCATGTGTGTAATCATTACGGGAAACTTATGAGTTATTTACTCAGCACGCTTGGAAATATCAAAGGAGGAATTTGATTCATATTAGTATGAAGCCTTTCAAAACGACACTCAGGAAATTCTTCTTACTCTTTTATTTGTAATTCATCTCCTGCGCACCTCTGTACTTCATCTTGAAATTACAGAGCCACCCACAAATTTCATCCTCTTCTTTGACACAAACATTGATTTTACCCATCCTTCTAAGCCCAAAGATGGTGGATGGAGAGGGAAATGAATGTCACATTTCTCTAAGTACTTACCGAAGAAGATAGGGTTCAGGTGGTGAGAACAACTTCATTGTTTTATCAGCTCTGTGTGAAAACTAATGCTAAAACAGGGTGATGCGATATGAGGGCTGGAAGAGTTGTCGCATTGCTGAAGGGCTAGTCTTACACACAGACTGTCTTCTTGAGGGTGAGATACATCACAGAGAATCTGTCATCACTATAGACTTTAAGTCTCCACTGTTTGGGTGAACCCGGCTTTGGGCAGAATCCCCAGGCCAGAGAACTGTGAGATCAGAGCTGGAACCAGCTTCCCTAAAGGTTGCTAACCGTAGAACCAGTTCTTCCAGGGAATTTTCATCACCTTGCTTCTCAGCTGGGTGCAAGCCAAAGATGTTATGGAAAGGGAGGATGCTCGTTTCTGGAGAATTAGTTTGGCGGCATCCCAACAAACGCCTTCTGTTGGGAGATGGAGTCTAACAACCATGCCAGAATGGAAATGGGCACAGAGTGCAGAAAATATGAAAGTGAGCTAAGTAAAAATATTTCAGTGTCAAGTAGAAGGAAAAGACTTAGTACCTTGTCTGCCAAAGCAATCATCTGGAAGGACTTGAGATATTGTGGGGGGACAAATAGAGTAAAGAAGGAAGTCTGGTCTTCAGTCTGGTCTTCTCATGTGACGTTGGGACCAGTTTTATTTTGGAAAAATCCATTAGCTATTCTGGGTTTTATAATGAACTCCTTAATAATAAGGAATAATGTATGAAATACCTTTGAGTTATCAGAGGATATTCTTATATAGATTTATCTTACAATCATCACTATAGAGCAATAGAGTGAGGAGGAGGAGGAGGAAGAGAATTACCATTCAGCCTTTAGTAGACATTAAATTCTAAGTGCTTTGCATATGTTCACTTGATTCCTCACCAACCTTATGAAGTAGTGACTATAAATAAACCCATTTTACAGAAAAGAAATGGAGGTGAAAGAGGTTACAGCGTATGCCTGATGTCTCTGTTGGTAAGTTCGGGAGATAAAATTCAAACGGAGTCCATCTGATTTCAGAGCCCAAGAGCAAATGCGTGATTAATGTTATTTTCATAGGACAATAATACAAACATGATGACTGAGAAGCACTGCAGAAAGAACTCTACAGAGATAAAGTCATTTTTTTCTCAGACTTCAAATTGTTTTCTCCTGTGAGCAAAGCATGACTGAGGACTATGTGAACTCGCATAAGTAAATCTACGTAGCAAGTGGCTTCAAAGAATTCATAAACTTTGCAAAAATACTTTATACTGCCCACAACACTGAGAAGAATCACTCCCAAAGTCAGAAGAAATTGGGCATTATTGCTTTTATCTCTAGTCTTCTTCGAGAAATGCAGTAGAAGGGGGATTGAAGGAAATCATCCAGAGTATTTGACTGACAGCTACTGTTTATGGTTCTCAGATTTCTGGGAAAGTACTTCTCCTTTACAACTACGTGAATCCTTGCAATAGCAACTTTCTTATTTAATCTAATTTTAAGCTAATAAAATAAAATGCTCTTTGTAGATAATAAACAACAATAAAATAACATTTTAAAGCTAGTTTCTTATGTAAGCTAATAATTGCACTTCTGTAATTACTATGCCATGAATCAAGCTATAAAAAATGGTCACTATTTCAATTTTATTAAAATATGCATGTATTATATTTTGCATGTTGATTTCTGTATCAGTCAGAGTAGATTTGCCAGTTGATAATTATTAGCTAATGAATTTGTATTATATTGAATTCTCAAAACGTTCCCAGGCTATTCATTTCCCTTTATAACAAACAAAATTCTCTCTATTTCCATTCAGTCATAATCTGAGCCTTGTCTGTCTAACCGGGTGCCAAGCAAGACTTACACAGGTGTCCTCGAATTTGGTCAAGTTGACAGTGCTTCCTGTC
The DNA here is from genome assembly GCA_004363575.1 of Solenodon paradoxus. Lineage (NCBI taxonomy): Eukaryota > Metazoa > Chordata > Mammalia > Eulipotyphla > Solenodontidae > Solenodon > Solenodon paradoxus. Next base: position 675,305 of record RJWH01000530.1, read on the forward strand.
TGTAGACACACCATGTGCACACCCACCTCTGTGACTTCCCCAATATTATCTTGCCTTTCTCTTTGTCTTTCCCTCCACTTAAGGTCTTCTAAGGCAACTTCTTAAAGCAGAAGTGTACGTTCGTGGTCTCTATTCCACCCTGACCTTTATTCGCATCAGTTCCTGGGAGAGTAAAACCATCCATGTCATTAAATTAGTACACATTTTAGTCCTCTTATGACTTGACCTTTCTTCACAGCTGAAACTGTTGACCGTTCCGTCCTTGTGAAAATATTCGCTGCCCCTTTCGGTGACAAGACCCTTGTCTACTATGTGCCTCTTACTTCAGTTGGCAAACTTTTTACCTTCTTGTCTGAGTGGGTTAGCCAGCAGAAATGTATTTTCTCACAGTTCTGAAGGCTGGAAATCCCAGATTAAGGTGCCAGGAAATTCTGGTTTGGGGGAGAGCACTCTCCCTGCCTTGCAGACAGCTGCCTACTCATTGATTCCTCATCTGGCCTTTCCTCTGGTGACAGCGAGAAAATTCTAATGCCTCTTCCTCTTCTAAGGATACCAGTCCTCTCTCATTAGATGTCTTTTGACTTTAATTACCTCCCTAAAGGCTGTATCTCCAAATACAGTCCTGCTGAGGGTTAGGGCGTCACATATGAATAGGAGAAGGGAACCCAGAACACTGGTCAGGTACAGCGTCTCCTCATGCCTCTGACCTAGACTGCTCTCACCCTGCTCTTCATCTAGGTGCAGGCCTTCCAGCCCACAGAATCAGTGCCCATCCACACACTGGTCATCATTTTGGTTTAGATCATTCTCCCTCACTCCTTTTGTTCCTTTCCTTGTGGAGGAGGCCTATAGTCAAACACTCCTGGTTTCTCAACATCCCCTTCTTGCTCCTCCCCCAAAGAAAGAGATTATTTTTCTTCTCTTTTGTCTTCTTTACTTTATGGACAAGTACAAGTAGTTGTGAAGGAGAGCAGAAGAAGACAGGCTGGAAGAAAGGGGAGGAAGAAGCACTTTATTTTATTTAGTAGTTCATTTTGGTTGTTGCCCCCATATGTGACCCCCTGGTTGTTGACCCGGGATGTGAACCCCAGTCCTTGGGATGCATGTGAACTGTGCTGAAGCTCTACTGCACCAGGGAATGCCGAGATTATTGTTCATGTGCTAATTTTGAGGCAAATAAACCAGAAATGCTGAGGTCAGCATTTTCTTCCCTTTTAGAAACCAGGCAAAAAAGAAGATATATTTGGTTCTCTTCTACGCTGTCCCAGGCAGGGATGGGGTCCACCCCTGTGTGACACAGTACAGTGACAGGCTGAGTATGTCTGTCTCTTTATGGGATTCACTGCTAGTAAACAGTATCCATAGTCAAAAGTCACGTCCAGCAGTATCAGTCATGTCAGCAACAAAACTGGTATCAGTCTTATCAGTAATAAAAGCAGCTCTTTTCTCCATCTGATCTTTAGATTTATCTCTCACTTAAATTTGAAGTTGAATAAGGAAATGGACACTCAAAATTGGGCCTACACACAATGATTCTCCTAGAATCCAATCCCTTTTTCAGGGAATTCCTATCCCATACTTCAAAAATTTTATAGCACTGAGCCTAGATCCCATACTCTGTGCTGAAATGGAATGTATGCACTCTCAGTGGACAAGACAGCTAGCCTTCCTTGTTCATTCATTCCTTTAATTAACAATTCATAATGAGCAGCTTCTCTATGTGTTTGCTGTCCATGCATTGAAATGAATACACTAACAGAAAAAGATGCATATCCTTGTAGAACTTTATCTTACAAGGGAAAAGTAAAGAATAAACATAATAAATAAATTCTATAGCACGTTTGAAGGTGCTCAGGGCCACCCACAACAAGAGAGAAGAGTAGAAGATTGGGGTTATTGTGACCATGTTGTGATTTTTCATAAGTTGATCAGGGTGAGTCTTGGTGAGCGGTTGACATTAACAAGACATGGAAGAAGATAAGGAGTTCACTTTTTCAACATCTGGGGAAGCTGTGTTTAGACAAGAACAGTGCAGAGGCCCTTAGACAAGAGCACATGCAATCTGTAGGGAAGCCTGTGTGGTGGAGGAAAGGAATGAAGAGGGAAGACATAGTACAGGAGATGTGGGGCCAGAGTTGGTCTTGTCCTTAGGCCATTGTACAGATTTTGGTATTTAATGGAACCACTGGCTACTGGATAAAGAATGGCTCATGGGGATAAAGAACAGCTCAAACTAGATGGGTAGGTAGGGGTGGTACCAAAAATTAGCATAATTTGAAATAATGTTTGAAGGTAAAGCCAACAGGATTCCTTCAACAACTGGGTGTCAGTTGCCAGCAAGAAATCAATGTCAATATTCAAAAAAAAAAAAATCGGATTTCACATTCTATTAACTTCTTATCTGAATTTTTTTAAAAAGATGAAATCGAAACTGACTCAATGTTTAAATTTTAGTGTAGTTCCATTTTATTTTCTCTTTTGGCCTCTTCACTATAATTTTTGCATGAATGATTGTTTTCTTGTTTCTTTAGAGATGACAATAGGCATCCTTAAAACATCACAGCTTATTTGGAATTTTGATTGTACCACTTGCATGAAATAAAGAACTTTTTAACAGTAGAAGTCCACTTACTCCTATTATTTGCACTGCTGATATCATACATTTTACCTGCATTACTTTATACATGCCAAAAGAAATATTTTTATTTTGCTGTAAAGGATTGGTTGTGAATTAAAGAAATTGCAAGAAGGAAAACATAGATTTTGATGCTTACCATCTATTTAACATTTCCCAAACTACTCTTTTTGAAAATCTAAATACATTCTGGTGTTATTTCCCTTCTGCCTGGAGAACTTTTCTTAGCAATTCTTGTAGTACATTTCTACTGCCCACCACTGCCCCCCAGAAATATCCTGCCAGCTTTTCCTTTTCCGAAAAATGTCTTTATTTTTTTCTCATTTACGAAGGATGTTTTTTGCTGAAAATAGAATCTCACTTGATTTTTTTTTGTTTCTTTTCAACATTTTAAAGGTGATGCTCTTATCAATGTTCCCTGTATAGAAAATGCTCTTTTCTTTTGATTTTTTTTATGATTTCCAAGGTTTTTGAAGACCTGTGGTTTTCAGCAGTTTGACTGTGATGTGTTCAGGGTAGCTTTCTTTTTAAGTATCCTACTTGGGATTTGCTGAGTCTCTTGTATCTAGAGGTAAGGATTTTGCCAAATTTAAGGAATTTTTGGCCACTATATCTTTAAATATTTTCTGTCTCTTTCTCTCTCTTCTCTCATTCTTGGACACCAAGTCCTTGCATATTACACTTCTGGATATTTTATAGCTGGCATTCAGTAGGCTACCATGGCTCTATTTTTTCTTTTTGCTTATTGATTTACTTTTCAAAATTTTATTAATGAAACATTACATCATAACATCATATAGGTTTAAGGTGCACATCATTGTAAATCAGTATCTGTTTGTAATTCATTAAGTTTACCACCAACAGTTCAGTAGGATCCTTTAGGGTATAATTGAGTTCTTTCATTCAATTGGTTGACTCCCCTCTCCCTTCCTCCCTTTCCTCTTGGTGGTGTTGATGATGTTATTTTCTCTTTCTTTTACTGCATCATTTTATAGTTCTCATTAGAATGTTTTGCGCGTGCGCACACACACACATACACACACACACACACACACACACACACACACACACACACCCCCCTCACTTTAAACAATCTCTTCTAATGGACACTTTCTGGTTTCCATGCTAGTGTGGAGGAAAGACTTCTAAGAAGAACACCTAGAAAATGTATAGTTACTGCTTTTGGAAGAATATAAAGAATGTAATTCTCTCTTTGCCAACAGTGAATTAAAGTCTAGCATGAGAATTTTGGCAAATCTGTGAAACACTGTCGTCATGGATTTGGAGGATGCTTCATGCAGCAAATCGGAAGACATTCTTGTGTTGACTGCCGTATCCAAAGAGTCACTCAATTAGTTTACACAACTGCCTTCAATGATCTTTTACTTCTTTTGCCAGGAGTAGAAGTAAACGGTCATTAATTTGTAGTTGATTATTTTAGTTACAAAAACCTCAGCATATTTTCAGGGCATGTTCTGATCAATGAAACAACTAACATTCACTAAAAAGAAAAATATACATACTTCCTATTCGCAACCACCTCCTTTCTTTCTCCTAAATTGCTTCCTGTGAAAGCAGTTTTGTTGTTAGCTGTTGTCGTGAACCCGGTTTGCAGCCTAACTGCCTCTTCTATTTCTCACTCAACTCTCAGTCATAGTGCCTAAAAACAGTGCTTACAAGCAAGACCAAAGCCCAGTATTTCGGACGCATTGCAGAGTCGATGTGCCATCTAAGAGAAGACTGCTTCTCTGAACATTATTTATCAACAAGATCCTGCAGATGCCATGTCGGATTTTACCTGATTTACGCCAAGCGTTGATTTGTGGCTGAAAATCACGAGAGGCTTACAGAGATGGGGCTATCCAGGAGGTTAGAAATGAGAATGGAAATCTTCTCTGAAGTGAATATGGGATTCAGGCTGTTGATTCATTGTTGAAGGATTATAACAAATCCAAAACATGTGAGTTGGGAATGGGGGATGGAAGTGGGGAGAGTTCCTGAAGTATATGACTGTAAGACAATGACAAGACAAAATACACAAGCACACAAGGGAAAGACAAAGAAACCTATATACAAAATTAAGAATTTTTTTAAAACATGGAAAAAATAGATTAAAATTTGGGCCGTGCTCTGCTAGTTCAGGCCATTACATTGGTGTCTGCGGTATTGGCCCTGTAAAGTCCAAGGACTCATGCTGGAGACCCCAGGCCAGGGTAAAACAAGGAAAATATACAATAAATAAATAAAATTGCTGTTTCCTCTCTCTTCCTTTGTCCCTTCTTTCCTGCCCACCACCTTCATTCCTGCCTGCCTTTCTTCCTTGAGAGAAAAGAATTGATTAAAAATCTAGAAAGATTTGTGTTGTCATAGTATAAATATCATTTATAACTTACTGCTTATTTTGACATCTCTTCTACATTGTGGGTAATTCCCTTTGCTGACAAACACAATAGATTTATAAACAAATATTTTTTAAAACTGGTGAACTAATATTACTAACAAGCATGAATTTACATAATAGAGATCAAGGAAAAGGTATCTATTACATGTCTACTAGTATGTACAAGACACTGTGAGAAAAATGGAGGGATAGAGGCACAGTTTCTGTACTCAGAGAGCTTGTGATTTTAGGAGACAATAAAGCTAGGAACCTCAAACTATCCATCATTAGGATAAAGGATTCATCCCTTAATGTTCTCAATAAATAATTGAGAAATATTAATGTCAATAAATGTTACACCATTGTTTATTACTATGTTTATGAAAGAATTACAGAAGAATGGATACTGGCACTCTGGTAAGTATTAACGGATGTTGACTAGCTAACCACAATTAAGTAAATGTAAAATGCACTTCTTAAACTGAGTTCAGGATAAAATCTTTTAATCTGTTCTTACATCTCTATTTGATCATGCATTGTCAATCTCTTTTCCGAGTCCTTGAGTTTCTTTTCTTTTCTTTTTAAATCTACGCTTGGCTTCTATTAAGGGTTGAAGTGTATCTTCCCCAAATATAGTCATGTTGAAGTTCTACTTCTGAGATTTCAGACTCCGACTGTACTTGGAAAGGGGATTTAAGGGGAATTAAAAGGGTGGACCACTTGTCCAATATGACGATGCCTTTGTTGAAAGGAGAAATTTGCGCAAAGACGCACATGTGGGGAGAAGTCCTTGTGAGCATGAAATCAGACATCAGGTAACATATCTATAGTCAGATTGCTAAAAATTTCCAATAACACCAGACAGTAGGAGAGAGGCATGGAGCAGATTCTTTCTTCAGCTTTTGAAGGTGCCACTCAACACAGCAACTAGAATGAGCTTTTTAAGATCTCATAGTATTGGCCACTGGTTCAAGGTCATCAATGACTCCATTTTCTTTGGTGGAAATGCCAAAGCTTTCACAAAGGCCTAACCCAGGTGTTCAGGAACCCAGAATTTTCGGCTCTAGCATGTATTTCTCCACCATACTGACTGAAAACTAATTAAAACATTTAAGATTCTAGAAAATGTTTGCACTAGAATTAATTGCATTGATTGAATTGTCATTTCGGTGAGCCTTATTTTCTTCACCTATAAAACAAAGAGGTATAAATAATCTGTCCGAATCCTTCCACCTCTAACACAGAACCTTTTATTCACTAGGGGATTCCTCTGCTCTGCATGGTTCTGACATTCTGTTAAAGGAGCTCAAAATAAAGTGACCATTTTGTAATTAGAGAATTGATCTAATCATTGCAGGCAGCACGCTAGGTAATTTAATGCCTGAAGTGAATTTTGTTCGGTTTAGCTGTCTATAGTCAAGCAAATTAGATAATTAGATAACTTCAGCCACTATGTAAGATACTAGTATCTTTAGACAAGGTGCATGTTCTTAACGGGCTGACTCCATTTCACATGGATCATGAGAACATATACAAGTCTACGAATATCCACATGTTCATATGTATATCACTAGTGCCAACATGTTAGAATCCAGAGAGAGAAAGTATGCCTCAAAAAGCTTCATATAGGCATTTTAAGATGTGAAATATTTTTAAAAGCACATTCAGTTACCATTAAATTCAAAACAAACTGAAAAATCCCTTTGAATGTGCTAACATGTTTTTATTAATGCACATGTTTTAAATGTATTTCATCAGCTTAAACTGTTTTTAACACACAAACACATCTTTATTTCTGAACTTAAAATTTGTTTTAAAGCATCTCTATTGATCTGCCTCCCTGTCTCTCCCCTCCAAGTATACTGACCAGTTATCCCCTGAAAACATGAGACACATTTCAACAAGTCATCTTAGACTGGGACACTCCAATTCAGATAGGCATAGGGATATCTCCCTCAACACTTCAAAGTTTTTGCTCAAATGTCATTTTCTCAATGATACCCGCATTTACTCCATATTCATGATCCCATGTATTTACTAGTTCATATCCATAACATTAAATACCTCATGACATAATTTTCATGTTTTTTATGTTTTTTTAATATATTTTTGGTCTCCCCTGTACTCAAATGCCAGTTCTATAGACAGAGATCTTGGGCTTTGTTGACAAATCTATTCCAAATGCCTCAAAGAGTACCTGGAATTCAATTGATAATCAACAAATATTCATTAAATGAGTGAATCTGACAACGTTCCTATGTGCATAAATTTAGACGACAGCTAATAAAATCTTGACAACAGTAAAACACTAGAAAAAATCATTTTGTGCCAGGGTAATAGTAAGACAAGCCTCATGCTAACATATTTTAATTAACTCATTAACTGGTGATTCCTAGTAGCTTCTCACTTTAATGTTGATCAATGAATATTCTTGCCCCATGAACAGGGTAGGAATATTTGACTTATTTATTCTAAAGGTCATAAATAGACTTGAAAACCAGCATGGAAAAAAAAGATACTTTTCCTGAATTTCACTGGTATGTTTAACCAAGCATACTCGACCCTACCCTGGAGAAAATTGCTGCCCACAAAAGAAGACCAGGCCAGGCCAGTAGTTTTGGTGCCCTAAGATAGAAGAAAAGACCCTTTTTTATGCTTGACAATAGGTGATGCTTTATGTAAGATAGTAAATGCATGGAAAGCAGATACTAATTACGAAAGAGTCTCAAAAAATGGAAGGTTCGAAAACAGTTCTAACCAACATATCAGGCCACAGAATCTACATGAGACAACACAAGAGACAAAGAGAGGCTCCAGTTGGTACTCCTGAGGGTCCTTCAGTGTCTCTATGGCATTTTTGATGAAAGGAGAGGTGGTAGATCTTCTGTGATGACTACTGTGACCCTCACATTCAAGTGAGTAATCCATGTTTTGCTGACACTTGCTAGCAAGTGCATCAATTCAGAGATGCAATTCTCTGTGAAGGTCTCACATGTGTTCATAAATCACCCACTCCTATCCTCTCTCTCTGATCCCCACAGTGATGACCATGGCTTGCTAAGCCCTTGAAGAGATCAGCTTACTACCACCGCTTGTGCCAGGAGCCAGCAAAGAGAATTCCAAGGGTGCTGTCTCCTGATGTTCCCAGGACACCCAACCCTCAGTAGCCCAAAGCCTCTTCTCTGAGCTAAGCCATTAGCACGCCATGGTCCACACCCTCCTCAGACATCTGAAATTACTGAGATGCCACTGCAGGTGCCTCAAAGTCATACTTAAATGGCAGGAACTGAAGCAATCGTGTCTCAGGGTTGGTATTCATTCCCACATGGGCTAGGAGTGTGCTGAGATGACCAGAGTCATCATACCAGCATGCCATTAATTCAGGAAGAGCACAAGGAGGAGGTGAGTTTTGAGCCAAAGTCTTAAGGGAGATTGGAAGGTGGGAAAGAGTTCAGGCATTCTAGCCAGTGATCATTAAGCAGTGCAAGCTAGAGGCTGATTATCTGAGGCGTATAAAAGCAGCACATTTGTTTTGCGGAAGTAAAAATTCTGTGTCAGGGAGATGAGACACGAAATCATTACAGAGTGAAAACAAAGGGCAGCTCTGGGGGATTCATTGGCTATAACATATAACTTCCTTAAGGCTCAATTCCTACCTAAAAAAAAAAAAGTCATAGTTCATATTTCAGAAGCAAAGCTACATCCAGTATTACCTTTCAGCTGAGATTATATATAGAAGCATATTTATTTTTTAATGTTTTCCCCAGAAGAATTTTTCCCCTTTGGGAGGTATTATTAAAACCATGGTCATAATGAAACTACTTGACAACTGTAGCTACATTTACGATGCCTGAGTAGTGATTAGCTGAGGTACCATGACACCAGAAAACACAACAAATCCTTTGGAGGGTTAAGGAGTGGCCTCTATAGTTAGCAACACTGTGTCTATATATGTCATAAAGGAAAAGAACCTCCTGGGACAAGCTTTAAATAACAGGGAATTTTATTCACTTTTACTAAAAATTCAATTAAAGAGGATAAGTTTAAGATTTGGACTTAGCAACCCACAGTGTAGTGGGATGAAAGAATCAGACGTGAGTGTGTCTGCATAGTGTTTCTATTATAAAATCTTCCTATAGAAATATCTGTACACATATCTATACATAAATCCACACAGGCACATTTGTGAGAGGCAAACTCACTTTTGTTGGAGGACTTATCTTGGATAATAATCACCTCATTGACTTGGAATCCTTCAGTCAATATTTATTGAAAAATCTGTACATGATCTACTACACGAAATAGAATTCTGAAATGCTATCTCAGAACCTCATAAAATTATTAGCTGCCTTACCTGAAAGCAGCAAGGGCCGGGGGACACAGGGTGGAGCTTGGACTGGGCACATATCCAGTTCACTTTGATGCCCATTGTTCATAGGACTTGACAAGATCAATTACATTTCCGGCAATGAGGAGCACTTTATGGTCAAGAGAAGATTATTAAGTTCTAACAAGTATGTTTTTCCGCCTAAGAAGTCCAAGGCAGAAACACTCATGGCTTGTCTTCAGTAGAGGTTTTCTCCAGAATATAATTAACACAATGTCACATGAAAGTTATCCCACCAATTACAGGCATGCTGAGATTCAAATGTACAGGCCACTCAGGAAGCCCACAGATACCCAGAAAATGTGCTCAGCATCCATTAGAAGACACCCTGAATAGCAGATATCTCCCAGAAGTTACATCTCAAAATCAAAATTGTGTTCAGGAAGATTGGTCGCCATTCTCTACAATCCACCTATTGAGTAATATTTACTTTTCGCTACCTTGAGGTCCTGGAGCTTCCTCATAGGTGCCCTTGACATATACCTCATGCCTCAGTTGTATCTGGCAGAGCTGCATTCACTAACAAATCATTCAACTAACATCTTATTGTAATCTGCAGAAAATTGTAGTTTCCTACCAATTTCCTTCTCAGAGACAACTGCCTATAAAACAAGTCCTCAAGGCTACATAAACTCAACCAGCCTGCAGTATCAGACAGCACAGTCTGAGACCCCCAGAGAGAACCACGAGTTCAAGCAGCAGGTTCCCAGGGTAGAAGCCTGTCCATGGAGGACCTCCTCAGGGCAGGAAACAGTAGGGAACAGATATTGCCTATGACCAACCAGAGAAGAATCACAGCCCCGGGAAGCAATGCAGCAAAGCAGAGGTGATTGGTAGGGCACCAGAGTCAGACTTAGTTGTGAATGATGTCTTGGGTAAGATATGGTCAGATCTCTGTGTGGCAGTGGGTGATGGATAGACTTAATTGAAGAACTGGGATAATAAAGCATGAGTAAAAGATACAGTTAAAAGAAGTCAAATGAGAAACAGCTAAATAACAGTAGAGGCAATACATCAGACTTCATAGCACCAAGGTGAGAGTGAAACTCTTCAAGGTTCTTCTAGTGTTTTCCAATCTATGTGGAATGCATGATTTTAACAAATTTGACATCACCTGAATGCAGAGTTTTCTATCTTAATTCTATCTCTTATGTCATAAGTATGTCCTTTTCCTTTAAGTAGATTATGAACAAGAAATTTTTTTAAGGAAGGGTACAGGAAGGAATGAAGGTGAGTAGATAAGCAGGCAGGAAGAGAGAGGAGGAGGAAGCATTTTTATTTAGTTTTGCATTTTAGTTGTCCCCCACCCCACCCTGGGCAGGAACTGAGGCCCTAGGGATGCACTGGATAGCATTTGGCTGGAGACAGTGGACATAACCACCACTCCACCAGGCATACCTGAACACAGGATTTTTGATGGTTGAATGATTATTCACTCTGCAACTGCAGGACACACCATAATTCAAAGATATTCCATTGACAGACATTTAGATTACTCTTAGTATTTTCCCTAACAGTGAAAACACTCTGAAATATATTTGCTACTTAGAAAAAAGAATAAGGAGTCATCAGGCAGTGGGAGAAAATCAGTGTGACTAACAGCAGAGGGTAGGTGTAAGGAAATAGCAAAGAAAAACCTTGTCTAAAGAAACAAAAGTATTCCATAGGATGCAGAGAAAAGGGAAGACTTTTACACTCTTGGTGGGAGTGTAAATTGGTATAACCATTATAGAAAACAGGAAGGAGATTTCTCAAAAGATTGAAAAGAGAAATTCCATATCATCTCATTATCCGACTGCTTGTGGTAAATACCACAAAGCACTAATTCAAAGACATGTCTGCACCCCTGTGTTTATCATAGCAGCATCATTCACAATAGCCAAGGAATGAAAGGAACTGAGTGCTCATAGACTGATGATTGGATAGAGATGTGCCACATGCACACACTCACACACACACAGAATGAAAGACAGTTGTGAAAAAAGAGGAAATGCTGCCATTCACGATAATATGGATGAAACTCAGGGGATAATATGAAGCGAAATGAGTCAGCAGGTTAAAGACAAATACTGGATGACCTTACTCATTTGTGGAATAAGGAAACAAAGCAAGCAAACAGACAAAACAAAACTAACCCTGGGACATGGACAATGGAATGAGGTTACCAGGAGGGAAGGAGGAGGGCAGCCAGGGGTAACAGGCATCCAGTGGACATTGGTGAAGGGCTACCAGAAATTTGGTGGTGAATCTTTTGTGTCATCCGAGATTTCTGGAACAATGAACTGGCACATTTCAACATATGATTTCAATAATCCATTAATTATATTTGTTTTTCAAGAAACAAATCAGAGCACTCCCGTGGAATAGATTTGAGTAGTTTTCCTCAGCTGCAGGCGGCCCAGGTGAGAAACTTCCACCTCAAGTCCACATTCATTTGATCGCCTAGAAAGAATATCCAGGAGGAATCTCACCAACACCTTAACATTTTCCACAATGAACTGAAAGCAACAAAGCAAAGTTAAGGAGACCCAACTCATCAGGCTCCTGGATTTAGTATTAAGCCTGCCTTAATGATACAGGGCCTAATCTGTCAACTGATTCTGAAATTGCGACCCACCCTACCAGCCAGGCATGTCAGGGGATCACTGCATTAGATGTCTCAGTTCATCAATCTAATAAATGAGTTCTCAAATGTCATCCTCCTTCCACATGCGGCAAACATTTTCCTATTATTTCGTTAGGCTGTTTTAATTGGGTTAATGCTCAGTGCACCCTTGCGGCTCCATCTGTGAGAGACGAGACGCTTATGTCACTTAATGGAGGGAAAGAAAGCGTGAGAGAGGGATGTCAGCTCAGAGTGACATGTGGTATCTGCCTGTCAGGATGGAAAATAAGCATGCTAAATTCATATTTTTCAATTAAAGATCATAAAATCAGCTGGTGATAGGCCTTTTATTTCATTAAGAGAAAACATTATCCATCTAGAAGATCCTTCAAAGCCCAATAAGCATTTTAATTAAATCCTACAAACTGGGGATGGTTTCTGATCTATTTGCCATATGGAACAACTGTAACGGAGTTTTGACGGCATTTGAGAAAAGAGCACAAAATGAGATATGCTGACTTTAAGCCTGGAAGAAATAATGAACCCCTCTACAAATTGTCACAGGGGAACAAAATAGGCTGCCCCAAATATGGCACTTTGGCCTATCAATTATTTTGAGCTGAAGACAATTGAGAAGAAACAGATTTAAGAAAAGTTCTCTGCCCTCCAGCTGTTTGCTTCAAAGCAGGATGCAAATTTGCAAAGCTGCCTCCCAACCACCACCCCAGCCTTCCCTACCAGGAAACAGAGGCTAATCCTTGGAGACAATCCTAAACCCTTATCAGCCCAGAAGAATCTATAAAACACACCCTGCTGAAACAAGCCTTAACAACCCTTTGTCTCCCCAAATATTTGCCTTCCCCACATTTGTTCCCCCTAGAAGTGCCCTCTTTTGCCGTTTGCCTTATCATTTCTCTGTAAAATTACTGCTCTTTGCTAAGATGCTATAAAATCCCAACATCTAAAAACCCCTTTAAGTTACTCATTACTTGTGCTTCCCCATGGATGTGTGGAGCACTTGTTCTTAAACCTCTCTTTGTTTTTCTCTAGTTGACTATTTTTCCTCTTCAGTCTAATTTCAGAGCTCCAGACAACAAACCTAAAATGGTAGAAGAAAAATATTTTTTCTCCTCCCTATAGAAGCTTGGCATATGCTGCAAAAAATCCTGAATGGACACATGAAATGGCCATGAATTTAATGAGGAAACTATATGGTTGGTTCAGCAGTGGTTAAATCAAGAGGAAAAACACTGCTTTGATAGAAAAACTAAAAATTATATTCATGAAAAAAAATTGTGCCATGCCCCCAAATGTATTGACTTTTAAAATTAACATTCAATATGTTTTAGTTCATTTTCCTTTGTTGGAATGTGAATTAAGTTTTCTCAGCACTCAGTGGCTTATCTAACCACGATTACTGTACATGCCATGTTTATATGTGTAAGTATCAAGTGTGTATGAGACACGTGAACTCGAGATCAGTCCACTGAGAATCTGCACTTCGAAGATTGTCAAGTTTCTCACATGGTTACCTAATCATTCTATTTATGCGATGAATATAGGCAACCAAACTGAATAAAACTCACTGTAGGGATTGAATGATCTAATCTGGCTCTCTGCATGGATCAGGTGTACTTTATTATTATAAAACAATCATTTCAATTTGCACTCACTGCACATAGCCTACAGAGTATTCCCTGGTTCATAAAGAATCAAAGAATTTTTGATCCAGAGGGATCCTTAGAGATTAATTTTTTATTTCTCAGATGAAGAGACTGAGGACTCAAAATGCGCCCAATTAAATCAGTGCAGTTAAATCAAGAACAAAACAATTTGCTGGAATCTAAATCATGTCAGTTTTTTTCAGAAACCCTGGGGTAAAATAGTACTTTAGGTTACTTGGGTTCCAATCTTGAAATTTATGAATAAGCTGTCATAAATTTAGGCTAGATTTCCCCAAAAAGGAAGGCAATTATAGCTAAAACTATAAAACCTTTAGGTCCTAACATGCTTGGACACAGGACCTGAGGCAGTCTGAACTATTGAGCCAATCATCCAAGCAAACATGTCTCTCACTCCAAAGTGCCGAATACTCTCATCTTCTGTGAGTGAAGTGATCTGAAGGAATTAGAAAGAACCTGACCTTTAGTTCTTTAGGCTATGAAACTATCGAACCTCAGATACCCGCTCTGGAAAGTTATGGACTTGTGTTACATTATTTGCACAACTACTTATCAAGCAGTATTTTTTGTTGTTGTTTTTGTTGTTTTTTTTTTTTTAAATCGTATTATACTAGATGTTGGGACAATACATTTATGTGTAAAGCACCTTGTGTTGGATTAGTCAAAATAAGATTATACTGCTGTAACAAATACCAATGTCTTAATCCAACTCAAACTAATGCAAGTCGAGATGTGCTCTTCCATCTTATTTGATGTCGTCTGGACCATGGGATGGCACCAAGGAAAAGGGAAATGCAAAAGACATACTAACTTGCCACTGTTTGACCCAGACAGGATATACATGAACTCTGCTCTCATTTCATTGGTCAGAGTTAACTTCATGTTCTTATGTTAATTGCCAGGATGCTGGAAAATGCAGGAGATCATGGAGATAGTGGGTGATCAATAAGAGTCTCTGCTTTATTCATGAAGAAAAAGATATATAAGCTTTATTTTTCATCAACTTTATTCTAAGAGGCCATGCTTCTGTTTTTCCTTAACTAGCCTTAATAAATATAATATTTGTTCACCCAGTGAATTATGTCTTAGTGTCCTCAAAACACATGGCAGGGAGAGGAATTTCTAATATAAGATACAATTACTTTGTTCAGAAGAAATGCGATACTAACAACAGTAATGGCTCACACCACTACAGCTCTTTGAACTTTTAAAATTCTTTCACATATATGAAAATGCTACCCACCTAGGAGGACTGCACAAGAATTAAATTTAAAAACCCTTAACACAATTCCTAACACATGAAAGGAGTAAATAAATGTTACTTATTATTACTGTCACCAGTAATACCATTACTGTTTTGTTAAGTCTCATTCGATTCTCTGCGAGGCATGCCTTACCTCACGGAGGGATTCCGAGTCAAAAGGTATGTCATTTACCCAAAAAAACACAGTTTACAGTATAAGATCAATTTAATGACTAACATCAAGTCCAGTCATGGCTGCACTTTTTAACAGGAAAAAGCAAAGCAATTCTTCATTTGGGGCCCCAGTTTATCTCTGAGTTTGAACAATATCTTTGTTCCACAAGATAGTAAGTTAACTCAGAATTCATTTGAAGTCCTTTACTATGCTAAGAATTTTTTTTCAGTACCCAATTATTTTATAATCATTGACCGATGGCACACAAAACAACTTTATAAAGAAGAGTTTTGTCACACTGTGTGTGGCTGTCCCACCCACGGATAATGTTTTATGAAAAGACATTTGTTCCTTTTTTAATGGTGCCATGTTCTCCATAACTCGAAACCTGACAAGTTTTTTGCAACTGCTTCATTTTTTGTACTCTAACCATTTCATTCTTTCATGATCTAAAGTAAGTTTTTAAAAATTATTTCATGATTTCACCCCTGCAGTCTTGATCCGTGTTGCTGGTGCTAGCGCTTTAACACAGTAGTCAAGCTAACATTGTTTTGTATATTTGGAAACAAATTTAGCTCAATGAAAGGTTAGTATTTCTCCCTTTCTTATTTTCTTTGTCTGAACTGACCTTGATGTCTTCAGAATCAATATATTAGAAGATCAGAGAGTAATAAGGTCCTCTTCATCAACCCCCACACTTAAGAACCAGAATGGGCCAACACAGTTAAATGAAAGAAACAAGTAAAATTTTAGTTTATTTCCATATGACTAGCCAGTCTTAACAGCTGTTTCCTTAGTTATTGGTAATTGTGTAGTTCAGTCATCTGAAATTGCGAATGTTCTATTTCTTCATAGGTGCTCTTAATCTGCACGAGATTCTTGGACAATGTGGAGGTGCCAGCTTACACAGTTGCTCCTTCCTGCCGATCCTGCGATACAATGGATCTTGACACAGTGATCTTGTCCATCCAACTTTGTGTCACAAGATAGATATGTGGAAGGCAAACATATCCCACATGATATGAGGAAGGGAAAGTTAGTTTTTTACGATAAGAAGCAGAACCAGATTCTAAATTATTTCATTAGGTTAAAACAGCATAAAAACACCAACAGAAAGAAATATAAGTGACACTTATTTATTCATCAAATCAATAATTAAGGAGCATCTTATATATTGTGTTCTGTGGATCAGGTGCGGATAAGTGAGGCAGGCTTCCAATCTTCAGGAGCTACAGTCAAGGAATATTTGCACTAACTCTTGTTTTATAGGTAACATGAGAACTAGAAACTTGAGTGTTTTCTAGTGTCTTGAATGCCTTGCTAAGGCAGCAAATCATTGAAAATATCTACCCCACATTTAAAGTCCAGGGAAATCTCCACCGCTCTACATAACGATTGCATGGTAAGAAGCACCAGGCATAAAGGAAATACTCTAACATGGGTAACTAATGAGAAACGGTCTAATCTGTCTCATCCGCTCCTCTCTCCCATGGGATGAAGTATACTTAGGCAACAATCTGAGACACAAGAGAAGATGGTCAAAGCAGCATCAGCCCAAGATTGCAAAGGCAGTGCTCTTTGGGAAAAAATCATGAAGGCAGGAATTTCCCGGCAGCACATGAAGCCCTTGATTATGCATGAAGTGCATAAGGAAGGAACGGTCAATCCTCCCTGCTGTGATCAAGAGCCAGGCTACAATAGTATCATAATCACAGAGGTTTCTGGGTTATTGAAAGAGACCAGAAAGTAAGGTAATCATGTTAGCCTGTCCTCTACCCCCATGTTGAAGTACCCACTACATAGCTTCAGGGCTATTAAAATCAACAACTCTTTCCATTCTGCTTTAGGTAAATATGAACCTATCTTGGCCATATTTAGCCATCCCTAACTGTCCTCCAGTGTCCATTAAAGTGATGCTGTGCACAACTTTTGTGGGTTAAAATGATAGTTTATGATACTTAGAGACCATGTTTGGGTTAGGGGAAAGGAGGGAGAACTGAGAGAAAAAAGGTTATTTGACTGGTCTTCTGAAAGCTAGTGCTACGTGAAGAGTTGATCTCTTGCAAAGCTCTATGGAAATGGGCTACAGTCTAATTACTAAGGCAATTAATCATGGTCACCTGGAATTATGCTTGGACCTTATACCCCCAAACAATTCATGAGAGAAACTGACATTGCCCCAACTTGAAACTCACGTTGAAGATAGGATAAGACTGTAGCAAATAGGCTGCCATGTCATGAACTTTGGTATCTCAGCCTCTGATCATACCAGAGCAATTGACACTTCAGTAATTATGTAGCTTAAAATACTGCAACCCAAGGGATGGAGCTGTCCTCTCTCAGAGAGTCTGATGTAGAACCCAGGTAGATTTTTGTGTACTGCATTAAAAAAAAAAAGGGAACAGCCATACATCTGCTCTTGGACCAATGAATTTTCCCGAACGCTACTTTAGTTGAGCTTTTGTGAGTGCTGTTTTGTAAATTTATCCTTATTTACACACCAGAGGTATTGCAATTTATCACTGAAACAAGAACATTTTTAAAAGTGATAGAGGGCATTGTGATTACTTGCACTACTGGACAGCAGGACTGTCCCTAGAAATCCAGGATTTGTGTTCACTCTACATACATGGCCTTTTAGAAGAGAAGAGATCATCAGTCTGGAAATCCTGTGAGCACACTGAAGAGATTCAGCATAAAGAGAAACCTGAGAGTGTCAGGTGTCTGTGTGGGTGTGTGTACTAGAGGCAATAAAAAACAACATAAACTTGATCAAAGGGGCCATCCTATGGCAGAGTGTAAAGATTTATTCTCTCCTGCTTCAAAAACTAGATTTATGATCAAGAAGCAGATTCAGACCCACTATAAAAAAGATCTTCCTTCAGAACTGCCAACATAGACAATGCGTCTCTGGGATTCCCTCCTCGATCTGGAAACACTCAAGCTGCGGAAGAGTGAATACTTGTCATGGGCAAAACAGGAGGTTTTCTTCAATGAGTTAGCAATTGTATACATAAGAGTCTTTGAATATCATGACTTACAAATAGCAGAAAAAATATATCTTTCTGGTTTTATAATACCTACAATCTCATGTATTAGCAAAGAATCTACACCCAAACCAAAGCATAAAGATAAACCAATGTATGGGAAAAATATGAGAAATTTTTCTCTGTGACTGGTCATGAAAGACAGGCCATGGAAGGTAATATAATTCCATGCCTGATTTGCATGCATGAAGGAAAATCATAGTAATCACCAGGGATATAATTAACTGGTATTTCCTCAAAAATATGAAAGTTCAAAACTCCATTTAAAATCTCTATTTACTTACATGAAATTAAAAGAGTTAAGTGCTGATTGAAGGATGATAGAATTAACTCTTGACTCTGTCTAAATGACATATTTGTGTCTAATATTAATTTTTTGAAATAGGGTTGAACTTTGCCTAATTCTGGAGATGGACAGATTTTCTTCAACTACACATCACCTTTTTCTTCTCCATTTCCTAATCCTTGAGGCAACTCTTGTGTACTCACCTCTTTTCCCACATTTCCTCTATTATCCTCTTTTTATCTTAGGAAAGTGTCCAGTCGAATCAGGTTGCCTACAATTAAGATGACGAAGAAAAGTGTCATTGATGTCAACTAGTTATTTCATATTTCAGTGCATTTGTGATACCTTAATCTAGTGTGATAAAATTTAAATAATGGAATTCCAAGAATCAGTCTTCTCAGCTGAGAGTTATTTGAAGAAACATTCTTGGCTTCTGAACGTATGCTATGTAGGAAGTTACCAACTCTTCATTATAGTTAATCCAGTCCTACATTTATCTACTCTAGTAATACCAAAGTAAGATTCTTCATTAATAATTATATTTGGGTTTTTATGAAAAGTTCTGTGCATAGCATCGCACTAATCACTTTACATATATGATCTCTTCCTCGAATCCTTACAACAATGTATATTATTACTACAGCACAAAAGAAAAAGAAGCTTTGGTGCAAAAACATTAGGAGTTTGTGTAAGTGATATGAGCAAATGGTCTGACTGGGGCAAACCCTGGTAGCCTAGCTTTTGGGTGCGATCCATATATATCCCAAGGTCCCAGGTTCACATCCCAAAGCTGGTGGAAACAACCAAGATGAACAACTGAGTAAAATAAATAAATTGCATCTTCTTCCTCACTTCCTGCCTCCCTGCCTACTCCTCTTCATTCCTTAAAGAAAAAAAAGAGTCTGATGAGAATTTAACACTATCTGCTCCAAATTTCCAAGTCTGCGCTCTCATCTTAAAAGTTCTACTCCACCTTAGCATGGAGAAACTAATTCTACCACTTCTTCACTCTTGTGTATGGAGAAAAAGCGTAGTAATGAGAGTGCCCTTTCTTTGTAAGTTGTCCAGTGGCTCATATCCTATTTTCTCCTATTAATGCTTATGCCCATAGCGCATTTAATCATACCTCACCCTGATATTTTGGGACAAATTAGAGGTTTATATTAAGTCCCTCTCAAGCTTCAATACCTCAACCCCACCTTTTATTTCAGAAAGGTATGAGTTTAACCTTCTTTTGAATTAAATTCTTTCATAAAGTGATTTCTTCCTTCTGGAAATCAAAATATGATTTTCTATTCTCTACCGGTCACTTTAAACAGAAGTTTGGGTGATTTAACAGAACAGAATAATTATCTTCATATTAACCCAGAGGGGAGAGTTATAGAAACCAAGAAGTTCTAAATGATCGGTATTACTATCTGATCAAATTGTATAGCTAACTAGGCACTAGATGGCCTTCCACGTTATTGTTTATTAATGAGGAGAAACTGGGGAGATTCTTGCAGATCAAATGCCAGAAAGTAGTTTCAAAGACAGTTTCCCACAGATGAGGAGGGATACTTTCTTATCAGCTTCAGGTCTACATATCGTCAGAATTTATAACAAAATTCACCCTGAGTAAGCGTAAGATTGTGTCACCTTTTAGACAAGTTGCAGAGAGATGCATGCACACTAGCCATAAAAAGAGGGGTCTTGTGACCAATAGAGAGAAAGAATGCAAATCATTGAAATTTTGGGTTAGGAGAATGGTAAACGCACAATGTTTATAAAGAAAGGCCGACAGCAGCTGGACTGCATTCTCAGTCCTACCTGCAGCCTAAAATGACGATCTTAGTTTCATTATATCAAGGGTAGAAAGTCTCTTTTCCTTTGGATCCTGGATGTTATAATGGAGCTTTGGCCTGCTTTAAGAGATGTCTCTGAGACTGAAAAACATCTGTAGGGACCCATGGATGAGGAATTGACTAGTATTCAGGGTCTTAGTGCCCTGCATAGGGTTTACATTGATAATGAAGATAATCCATTAGACAATAAAAAACTGACCCTCAAAAATTTGGATAAAATTGTTCTGTCAGTTCTGCTGCCTTGGAAAATAACCCTAGCCCTTAAGTTGAACCTAAGTGAGACTTCAAAGATTTTAACTTGGTTATGTAGCAGGGCATATTCTGAATTAAGAGGATCTCCTTTATAAAAACTGTCATGATGAGAATAAAGACCAAGTTGAACAAAGGGCATACACCCTGAGAACTCAACTAGAAATCAAATTGACTGTGGTTGCTAAGCTGTCTCCCCAACAGTGATGGTGTTGGTTATAGCCTTGCTTCTTGATACTGGGTTTTAATTGGATCAAAAGTATTGAAGCTTCACTTGATTGAGTTATGCACCATTGTTGCACCTAAAAGAAAAAATGATTCATCACTCACACTCATTCTCTCCCTACAAAACCTCTGATTCTCTCTCCTCCCTTAATTCAAATTCAGTTATATTAAGAAGAAAGGCAACTAAGAGTGGGGTAAATGTCTCCCTGTCTCCAAGGGCACATGTCATCTACACTTGCCCAAATATGGTGAGGAAATGTGGAGATGGGAAGACTCAGTCTTTTAAAGTTCTGACGATTGAGGAGGACAAGTTACCATCTACCCCAACCCATGTGGGGAGAAATGCCCAGATTCTGTTTCTGGGGTTTGGCAATATTCACAATTAAGAAAGGGAAGCTAATATAACTTGCAGACCTTTGGGATGATTCACTGTACAGCTAGTCCTCAAATGATGCCATGTCATTCAAAGTTGTTTCATAATGTTGGGGAAAAGAAACCCTGGCGAATATTGAACAAAACCTCAGTGAGGGCCTGCATTTGTTATATGTCATTTCGCTTAAAGTTTCAGTTTCAGAGACGCTATGGATGCGGACTTCCTGTACTGTCATTGATAGTGTTGCTGAACGTATGATTGGTTCCAATATTTGATGTGCCTGTGCTGTAAATGCTTATAGGCCCCCATTTGGGAATTCTGAAAATCAGGAACCACACCGTGTAGAAAATCAAAGAGAAACACATGTCACTTTCCAATCCATATTCCCTCCCAGGTGGTCCAATAGCAACAGAATCAAATTCCAAGAGAAGGAGAAATTACAGCCATGATGCAGGACTCAAGGTATTGGGGGAAGTAAAAGAAGCTGCAGCCTTAGTTGGCTAACTTCGAAGGTCAACATGCTCTGGACACTCAGTGGTTTCCTTGCCAGTGATTGAGTTATACCAAGGCCCCGGTTGCTTCCGACAATCTGACTGTAACGGAATCCATCTCACAGACTGATGCCAGTGCCTTGTTTCCTAGACAGTGGCAAGGGTTCCAATATCTATTTGCCAGGGAAAACTGAACTCTCCTGTTATTTGCCACCATGAGCAAGTTAGGATTGATCATAAAAGCTTCTGCCCCATGGTGTCGAAAGCTTTCACTCAATAGCTGATGTGCTGTGGGGTAAGAAATCAGAAGCCTCAGTCTATAATAATAACAGAAGCCCTGTTATTGTACCTGTACTGCTAGGGGTAGTTGACAAATCCCAACAAAACTGAAGGGATTATTCACCAAGTAAACTTTCTTAGAAATCTATGGACAATTTCACCACACTTGGTCGCTCTGACAGTCAAGGAAAAGCTGTTCCTTGCCGCTCCTGTCCCTCTGCCCAAAAGAAGGCTCTGAACAGAGCTCTGAACATTGGAACCAGCACGTATTTCACTTGGTCTTTATCATCTGCTCATCTACAAATAAGTATCCTTCGAATGGGGGCTAATTTGTAGGATGAATTGAAAGCTGTCCATCAAACTGGGGCATAGTCTTTTCTTTGGGGACCCCTCAATCCTAATGACCTTATTGAGCTACAGTTCTCTGTGATTGACAGTGTTGCTGATGGGAGTCTCTGGCAGAGAACGTCTGTGAAACGGTGACAGGCTCTGTGGTCAGTTTGCAAGGAGGGTAAGATGTTAGGCCCTTCACAGCTTATGATATCTAATTGAGCTTACATCTCCTTGTCAGAAATTTGTGAAAATATGTGCTTCTGCTGATTTCTTTTGAAAAAGCATTGCTCTTTAGAGTGGAGCATTCCAGTACAGCATGGTTTTTTGGTTGTTTGTTTTTTTCAAAGCAGCATTGACAGTAACTGAATGTAAATAAACCCTTCAACTCCAGTCTCCTCTGATAGGAACAAAAGTTTATGTACCGGTATAAACTGAGAAAGAGTCACAAAACAGGCATTGAGGAGAATGTGAGATGCATTTTTTTGTCTTATCCTACCTTTTTAATATTACTGAAGATAAATATTAAATATTTTACACAAATTACCATTTTAATTAAAATGAAGACTGAGGAAAGTATATGAAGAAAGAAAATTAAGGGCTTAAAATCCTTGAAAACTTCAGAATTTAAAGCTATTAGTGTTCATGGCATCCTTTGGGCCACCTATTAAGTTCCTAGCTGAATACTGAAATATATTACTAAAAGAACAAGTTATTGACTCCCTCCAGTTAGCATGTCATTACAGATTATAGAGCTGAGAATGCATTATTTCCCCAGTTCTACCTGAAACACCAGTGATGATCCAGATGAGTTTCTATTTTGTTTTATTTACACGCAGCAACATTCAGTCTTTATGATGTACCTCTCCTGTGAGGCTTTAAAATGCATGCAGTCTTCAGCCATGAGAAAATGCAAAGTTCTCTAGGCTGCTAGCAGTGTTCAGCCATTCTCACTCCTAAGCTCTGATGAACACAGATTTATTCATAAATACAAAATTGAGTTTGAGTTCTTTGACTTAAGAGTAATTTTCTGGAGATTCATTCAAGTTCTGGCACGTATCAATGGTGTATTCCTTTTTATTGGTGAATTCTATTCCATACATTGATGTCACCATTTATTTAGGAATTCACCCATCAAAGGACATTTGTGATGCTTCTGGTTTTAGATGATAATTGGTGTTGCTATTATAAAGACATATGTATGAGTTTTGTGTGAACATAAACTTTCATTTTTCCAATATACAGAAAGGTGGGATAGCTGGGTCCATAGCAAGTGTACGCACAACTCTTGAGAGACTGCAAAATTGTTTCCCAAAGTAGTTTACCATATCTCATTCCTGTCAGTAATATATGAGAACTCTTTTATTCTGCAGTCTCATCAACACTGGATACCATTAGTACTTTTCATTTTACTCAAACTAATAGGTGTATAATGCTGTCTCGTGGTGGTTTTAATTTTCACTTCCCTAACAACTAACAATGCAGAACATCTTCTCATGCTTACATACCATCTGCACATCTTTTATTTATTTATTTTTTTTGTGAAGTGCCTGTTTAAATCTTTTGCCCATTTTTAAAATTGGGCGATTTTCTATTTTTCAATTTTAAAAAGATCTTTATGTATTGTGATGCAAATCCTTTGTCGATGTGTGATTTACAAATATTTTTCTCCCCCTCTGTGGGTTGTCTTTCTATTTCTTAATAATATCCTGTGTCGAGCAAAAGTTTCTATTTCTGTTAAGTCCAGTTCATCAGTTATTTCTTTTATGGATTTCTCATCCTTTTTTTTTCTTCTAAGTGTGTTACAGCATTTTTTAGTCTTTATAGCTATGACGCATTTTGAGTTAGTCTGTTTTAGAAGAAGGTAGAGAAAGTTCAGTTTTGCATGTGAATTTCAAGTTGTTCCAGAACAATTTGTTGAAAAGGTTTTGTCCTTCATGCATTGAATTGTCACTGCATCTTTATCAGAACTCAGTTAGCTATGTTTGTGTGAATCTTACTGCATTTTTCCTTTTGTTCCAGGGTATTTTGCCAATACCAAACGCCCTTGACAACAGTTATCTTTATAATATGTCTTAAAAATTCAATAGGGTGTCCTTTGACACTGTTCTTTAAAAAAAAAAAAAAATGGTTGATTGACTACTCTAGTTCCTCTACCTTTTCACATACATTTTATGATCATATTGCTGATGTCTATAAAAATAATTTTTCTGGGGTATTTCTTTGGATTGTATTAAATCCACAGTTATGATTACAAATAATGATTTTTAAAATCTGAATTTTGAGAATCACCGTTTTCTCTCTCCAAATAAGTATCCCAATTTGATGTCCCAAATTCCCTCAACTTCTTTCTGTTCTAGTACACCCAGCGGTCCACCACTTCAGGAGAACAATGGCTGTCACATACAAAGCCACTGCCGCCATCACCGTGGAGCTGATTTCTGTTGACAAAGTTGAGGAGGATACCACTGCTCCTTCTACCTCTGCAGACAAAGTAGAAACTGGATGTGAATAATGAAGGAAAGAAACTGTTGGGTTTGAGACAGGCACATATGGAGTTATACCTGTCAATGCACTCTAGGAAGCAGCTAGTTTTTTAGATAAGAAATATGAGAGATAGCTGACAAGTATGAAGACTTCTTTTTCAATGGGAAATCGCTTCTAGAGTTGGCAAGAATGGAGAATGATGTATTGGAAAACACCTTGGATGGTATGTACATGGAAGATGAGTAAGGAGAAAACACAAAAGATGAATCTGCGGTAGAAAATAACAATACCCTGGATGAAACTAAAGGCTCAGAAGAGGACAAAGGAAATGACAAAGCTGAAGGAACACCAAATGATTCAGTCCTAGAAGACAAGACTCCAAGAAAATGAAGAGAAAAAAAATGGGAATCTAGAGATAGCCTAGGAGGTGATAGATTTAGCAAAGTTCATTTTTAAAAAGAAAAAAGCAAGAGGAACTTATGCTGCAGAGGCAAATCTTAAATTTGGAGAAGTGATGAATCTGAGAATGAAGTCCAAGTTGTGGAGGAGTTCAAGATTTTCCTAAGCTTGCAAGTGTAATACCTGGAACCTCATGACATCTCCTTGCAGAAACCCATTACCCACTGGGCTAACCCTATGGGAATAGCTCTCAGTATGAAGAGCCAACAGTTTGGCAACTCTGAGGTCATTGAGAAGAGAATGGCTATATGAAGTGAGCAGGTGGAGGAAGCAGAAGGATCACCTGCTAGATATAAGAAAGAAATTGAGGAACGGATGAAACTACTCCCTAAAGTAAGAGAGAAGATGGAAGGTGTAAAAGAGTTCCAGCATAGTGGGAATGTAGCTGAATTTGTTCTGAAAGCAACACTAGAGAGAACTACTTCAAGTTTCATCCTAATGGATAGGCCCTTCAGTCTCAATGATTGCCAAGTAGAAAGTCAATAGCTGATGCTTCTTCATCAAATTGTATACTGATATTCTCCACCTTGTCAAAAAGAAGGTGACTCCAGAGGAAAAGAGTCCTCAAAATTATGATGCAAGAAAATCAAACAAGCGCCAGAAATGAATGGAGTCATTGGAGATTGTCTCCAGTGGAACTGAAGCTTTGGAAAAACGGAGCAGACCGAATACCAGCAGAAGAACAGGGGAGTCAGAGCTACAGTTGAAAATGCTGTGCGTTAAGAAGCTGAACCTTCTACTTAAGAAAAAGTATTTTTGTATAAAACGTACTTTTTCACTTTGGGAGGAAATCTTTTTGTATAACTTTAAAAAAGATTGTAAGCAAAGAAAAAATGAAATCTAAATTTGGAGCTCTTTATTAATAGTATATAAAATATAGATTTTGTGTATTATTCTTTTTCCTGTGACTGTGCTGAACTCAATTATCAGTCCAAGTAGTTGGGTTTTTTTTTTTTTAATAGACTCTTTGAGATCGTCTACAAAGGTAATCATGTCATTGACAAGTAAAGATGGTGATTTCCTTACTTTTCCAATCTTTTAGAAAGAAAGGGAAAGAAAATGGCTTTTGTTTCATTTTCTAGACTTATTGCATTTGCTAGAATTATAGTATGATACTGAATAAAATTGATGAGTGTAGCGAGCAGCCAAATGGTCTTTCAGCATTAAGTACTAAATTGGTTTTAGGATTTTCATACAAGTTATTTGTCAGATTGCATCCATCCCCTTCCATTCCATGTAGTGAGAACTTTTATCATGAATTGATATTAAATCTTATCAAGTACTTTTTTGGAACCTATTGGTATGTTTTCTTTTCAGTCACTAAACCCATTGGTGTGATTCTATGTATTGACTGAGTTTACAGACTATTAAGTCAGGACTAGAGGCATGATGTGACATTTCTAATATCTAAGTTTTTTTCTCCCAGGATAAATCTCACATGGTCATGATTGGTTATGTTTTCTACATATTACTAAATTTGACTTGCTAATACTTCGTTGATAATTTTTCTATGTTCAAGAGGAGTTTTGGTTTGTAGTATTCATTTATTGTTCTGTCTTTGTCTGGTTTGGGTATTAGAGTAATGCTGGTTCCATAAAAATTGTAAGATTGTGAAGAATTGATGCTGTTTCTTTCTTAGATATGAAGTACACCAGTAAAACTAGCTAGGCTTGGAAATATTTTTGGCAGTGTTTGCTATGAACTTTTAATAATGAATGACTCA
Organism: Solenodon paradoxus; assembly: GCA_004363575.1. Classification (NCBI taxonomy): domain Eukaryota; kingdom Metazoa; phylum Chordata; class Mammalia; order Eulipotyphla; family Solenodontidae; genus Solenodon; species Solenodon paradoxus. The sequence continues at coordinate 702,205 of RJWH01000530.1, forward strand.
TAAAATCAATTTCTTTTTGAGTTTTGATATGTGTTTTAAAAGAATTAATTGGTTTACTTCATGTATGTTGTAAGTTTATGTGCATAAAGTTATTCTATTATTCCCTTATTATACTTCTAATGTCCACTAGGTCTTTGTAATATTCCCTCTTTCATTCCTGGTATTGATCATTTGTGTCTTATTTTCTAGGTTATTCACATAAAAGTTATCTCAGTTATATTGTTTGCTTCTTTAGGTTTTTCCTTTTTTTTTTGGTACTTGCATGGTGCATTTTTATTAAAATTTTCACTCAGGGAATATCAACATAAAGCCCTTGCTTCTTTTAAAATCCTTTCAATCTGTAATAGTTTGTCTGATGAACCAAATGCAATTTCTCTCTTTTTTCTTAGGAGTAAGGAATTTTTCAAATTTTTCTTCTTATCAAGTATCTAGGACAAAGGTATGGGAGAGGCCAGGGGACACACATTAAACATGAGGAAATTGAGTGATTAACACTAACTGAAGCAGATCTGATACATCGTCTCACATGAGTAAGGGGAGAGAATGGTCAGCAGTTTGGCCAGACAAGAGCCTGTGTTTTATGTAAAACTTTTGACCATATTATCTGCTTTACAGAATCAGATTTTGATTATTTTGATTTTTGTGCTTTCCATTCCATTGACTTCTGCTTTTCTATTTATATTGAGCATAGTTTGCTCTTTTTTATGTTTCTTTATAGATAGAAGCTTAAATGATTGATATGAGACATTTTTTCTTTCTTCAAATAAACTTTCAGTGCTATCCACTGCCCCCTTAGAACAGCTTTAGCTGTATCACATGAATTTTCATCAAGTTCAAAATTAATTCTCATTTCCTCTGAGATTTCCTCCTTGACCCAGTGATTACTAAGTAACATTTTATTTAATTTTCTAATGTCTAGGGATTTTGCAGATATGGTTCTATTGTTGATTTCTAGCTTAGCTTTGCTATGATCAGAGAAAATAGTTTCAATGATTTTTTAAATCATATGACGCTATCTGGATGAATGCTTCCATCAATGCTTGAAAAGAATATGTATTCTGCTATTGTGAGGTAGAGTGTCCAATAAATGTTAATTAACTAAAGTTGGTTAATGGTGTTGCTCAAGTCTTTCATATACTTTGATTTTTTGTTCATTTGCTTGTTCCACAACTAGTTACATGACTTAGAGAAATTGAGAACACAGTTGCTCTGTAAGCAAGAGAAGGGGAAAATGGATATGACTAGGCAGTGAATGTCCTACTTTTTCTTCCAAATTTCTTCCAAATGAATTTGGAAGTTCAACCGGTCCCTGGGTCCCTGAGGCTCTGTTAGTCTCTAGATTTTTGCTAGTGATTAGGATGTGTGTATACAGAATTACAGTGCTGTGTACCTGAAACTCATATAATGTTATAAGCCAAATTTCCTCATTAATCTGTTGCTTTTAAATGTATTTTCTCACATTCCTTCCTAGAACACAACAGTACATAAAAGCATAATTATGACTTAAATAACAGTCTTGTTCTATCTGATAAACATATACTACATGCATTTATTTGCTATGTGATTAAGAAACTTTTTTTAAGAAAAGGTCCAGGCAGGAGTGAAGACAAGTAGGCAGGCAGGTAGGAAGAGAGAGGAGGAAGAAACATTTATTTATTTTATTTATTCATCTTGGTTGTTTTCTCCTCAAAACTGGGTCCTTAAGATGTATGTGGATGTGTCCAATGGTCTTATTCACTTGGCCACCAAGGCATGCCAGAACCTTTCATGTCAATATATTTTCTGTGTATGTGGCTATATTATACATGTTATTTATACACACACATAAATATATACATATATACATGTGTATGTGCATATATATATAATACACAAGGGATATAAAAAGATTGACTGCCAGAACATTAAAAAGGCTTTCTTACCATATAGCCTTTCAGTGTTTCACATATCATCTGGAACACTTCAACTTGCAAACAACAAAAATAAAATTGTGTTGAAATCATTGGAGAAATACAGAAATGCATCATGTGCACTTGCTTCAAAACATCTTTCATGGCCTTGTTAATACTTGTCAATCACCAAATTATGTTTCTTGGTTATCTAAACATAATTTCCAGTTCTTTGCTGAAGCCTTTTTCTAGTGCCTTTAGTATCTTCTGCCTAACTGCACATTTTCCGTATTAAAAACAAGACCCCTTTCCATTTGTTTGTCTTCCTAGCTCTTCAATTGTGAAAGTTGTTACTACAATTCACAAAATATTCAAATTCCAAACTTTCCTGCCATTTGTTGAGTCAAAACACTCACCTGAATGCTTTTTGAATAATGTTATCATGTGTTTATTTCTGCCAAGCAAACCGTTTCAGAATGCCTAACAATAAATTACTACCTGTCTAAAGAAGTCACGCTGTTTGAAGGGTTTTGCAAAGCTTAACTCCTGAAAGTAAATTCTAACAGGTTCATTTCACTTTTCTTCAGAAAGAAGAGCATGCACAATGCAAAACTAAACTGTTTCTGTGGTCTATGTCATATTAGTATCACAAGACATTTTACAAACATTTTCAGGAAGCAGCTACCACTGTTCAAAAATTAAAAGGGGTCTTAGAATAGAGAATTAACCTTAAAGAAGAGACAAGACACCGAACTTCAAAGTAACTCTTTTCAGAACATGCTTCCAAACACAGTATTAATAAGTGTATTCAATCAGTTCTAGGTCATAGGTTTAAAAAACTTGTGAAACTCAAAAAAAAAAAAAAAAAAAAAAAGAAAAGAAAAAAATCGAACAAACAAATAAAAACAAGTGTACTGTTTTCAACCCCATAACCCCATGGACTGGCATCGCTACAAGGAGATGAAACAAAAACAAGTTTATTTTCCACCTCTGCCTAGTGCCAGGGAAAGTAACCCCTGCTGCAAAAGCGGTCACATAATTTCTCTGTCCTGTCCTGGCAGCATCAAAAATTAATGACATTTAGATGCTGTGATCAAGACAACACTTTTAAGCGTGTAGGTGAAGTTCTCCAGATTCAGTAAGTTATCAGATATTAATCAGTAAATGACAAGAACAAAATCCCTTTCCATTTGGCTTGCCTTCCTATGTCTTCAACTGCGAGAGCTGCTACTACAATTCACAAAATATTCAAATCCCAATCTTTCAGGCCTAAGTTATCAGATACTAATTAGCAAATGACAAGAACATCTAAATGGCATTGACAGTCTCTTCCTACTCCCAGGACTCTGCCTCATCTGGATAAATGGGCCCCGGGGGTCCATTCTTAGACATGTTCAGGTAAGGAGATAAAAATCTTGCTGACATCATGCGTCCCAATTCTTTACGTCTAGCATTTTCCATTCCTGTCAAACGGCCATGGGTTCTCTGTCCTGTTCACAGTGGTGAGACAGGGTTCACAGAGGTGTCACAAATTTGTTATCATTAACTACCACTGGTTCTTTATCAGGGGGTGAAATTGTTCAACAGAAGAATATTGCAGAAGTATATGGGGTCAGTTATAATACAATTGTCGGAAATACAGGATAGGGCACTTCTCAGAGACAAGTAAAGGAAGCGACCAGCCAGGACTCGCCTCTCTTTTGCCAGGACTCGCCTCTCTTTTGCCAGGACTCACCTCTCTTTTGCCAGGACAGATTCTGTCTGTCAGCCTAACATTGAATAAGGAGGAGGCACAAATCACCATGGTCAATCACAACTCGTCTTTGATAGTCTTCTTTGGATAGATGGAAGCCAGTTGAAAATGACAAATGAATTTTGAACAAGAAAGTAGAGTTGACGGGTCTGTCTTTCCCACCCCAAATCCTAGACAAAGAAAGGATATGACTCTGGGGGAAGCTATCACTTTCATGCTCTTACTTTATTATACAAATCTATAGCAGTTCAGTTGTGAATGAAACAGACGCAGGCAGAGACCTCAAAAAGTCACCTGGGCCAGCTGGTATAGATTTCAGCAAGCCGATTTTGCCGGGTTTCTATGCAAAGTCCGAAAATAGATCATTTAAAAAATGATTTAAATGCCTCTCCTTTGTCAGGGAGGTCAATGCTACAGGCATCTAAATACCTTTCCCTTCTCTAATCTGCCTTGAAGGAAAACAGCACAGTCGTTATTTATATTTCAACTGTGAAAGCTAAACAAATATTTACTAACGCAGTATGTTTTTTAATTGTTTTATTATTCCTTTTGTTTCCATTGCTATATGCATTTTAGGATACTGACTTTACACCTCAGACTGTGTGACTAACAAAAAGTGTTGACAGGTATCTCAGACATAGATTATCTCTGATTTCCTGTCTGTGTTCAATTTGACAGGTAAGAGTTTTTTTCTCAGCCTCTAGACATGGCGGAAATTTTTGTTCATTCACAAACGGGTTAAACGAGATTTAGCTATGCACACACACTCTACAACATTAAAGGACCAATGGCTAAAGGTCTTTGATTGTTCAGAATTACCCTTTCCACTGGCATCAACAGGACAAGGTGGCATTTCCTAATTTATTTTGCAAATGGTTGACATACCATTCTTCATGTTAAATTACATCAGTCAGCTAATGGCCTCATCCCTTCACCTAATTCAAATTGTTTGGAAATTTCTTCAAAGTATCGTGGTACTTCTTACAAGCAATTGAAGCCACCTTTTCCAGCTTCCCACAAAAATATCTCCTCCCTCTGAATATATGTTTTCCAGAAAACATTTCCTATGTACCAGAGTTTTGTCACTTTGGGAAACATAGGAGGTGACTAGATTAATATTTCTCTAAACACTTTTTATATTTTCTAAGAAGCCATAACAGCATCTCTGGCACTGCAAAAGCTGCAAACTCTTTTTGCAATGTAACGACACGCCTCTACCTGTGTTTTTTCTTTTTGCGGGGAGAGGGGGCATTTAGAGTCCTCCTCTTTAGATCTGGGTGGCTTGTGACTACAGCAGAATTGATGCTGTATTTGTTTTCTGAGATGAGTTCATAAACCTCTCCACTTGGTTCTCTTGGGACGCTCTACTGAAACAGACACCATACTGGCGTGGATGCCAATCAGTCTATGAAGAGGCCTCATGTAAAGAGGAACTTAGGCCCCTGGCCCACATGACTGAGCAACTAGATGACAACCGACACTAATTTTCCAGTTATCTGTGTGTACCATCATGGAAATGAAATCTTCAGTCAAAAATAGAGCTGACCCAGCTATCCTACAAGAGCATAGAAGAGCCTTCCCTGGTGAAAACTAACCAAACTGCAGATTCAGGGGCTGAATTCTGAGCTACAATTTGAGCATGAATGAGCTAAATGTCATTGTTCTGTGCTACTAAGTGTTGAGGTGAATTGTTATCTAGCATGTGTTCAAAATTTAAAAAGAGATATTGTAACTGTGATACATTTGTGTATTCCTACTTGGACGTGTGTGTGTGTGTGTGTGTGTGTGTGTGTGTGTGTGTGTGTGTGTGCATATGTATTTTAAAGCAAAGGACTGAGATACTTCGAAAGGAAAATGCAGTCCTGCTAATGAATCACTGCCTATAGCAGTGCTGCGTCTATTTTCTTAAGTCAGCTGGACGCTGATCCCAGGCTCCGCCCCACTTAATTGAGGAAAACATCTTTCAAGCCCTTTGGGAACGCTTCTTCTATGTGCTATGACCTTGGAGTTGTCTTCAGTGCCAAAATACTGCAAAAGTTTTTGAAAGTGAAACACAATCTTGTTTCCATGGACGGTGCATTTAATTCTACAAACACTAGAATTATTTTCCTCATTGAATCATTTATTCATTTACTTGACAGACATGTACTGGGATGTTTGTATGTGCCGATTGTGTTTGTCTATACAAGCTGAATGAGATTGCTTCATAAAAAGATGCTCTTGTCATATAATGTGGGTCTTTGTCTAAAGAGATCATCTCTGCCTTACCATATTGATCTTATTAAGCATGGTATTTCTGTTATCTCTGAACCCTGATCAGAATATTTACACTGGGAGACCTTACACTTAGGGTCAGACTCCCAGGAACCTCCTACAATCTCCCTTTTGAGAACTGACATTTCTTCCCACACAAATGGGTATTTCACAAAAGTATCCTGCTTATCTGATCATAGCAGATACAAATTTATTGGGCTCACAAAACTGGGTACCAAATTTTAGGTTCTTTAAAAATGCTAGTCTCTCATTAAATTTTCAAGAAAGTCCTCTGAGGAAGACATAATTATTCTTATTTTTCAGATGAGCAAATTACAAAAAAAAGTTATTTGTTTGAGGTACTGTTTATCAGTGGTAAAGGTAGGGGTCAAAACCAGAGACTATCTTCAGAAGTATTCTCAGATACTAGATTGTACTGCTCTACTGCCTTATAAATGATAAGCATTTAGAAGTCTCCACCAAATACATCATGTTTAACTTTCAGTTTTCATTTTTCACTAATACAGATTTTGAAAACAAAGATTTTCTGCATTTTTTTATAATACAAAATATTGTGCTTCTATAGCAGGTTTCCTTTCTAATTTTTTTCTTTAACGTATAAACTATTATAAAAATATATCATGTGTAAGCAAGCAGTTAAAAAGAATCAATTACATAGCCTGGTCCTGTAGTAAAAGGCAGCTAACCAAACATGTTCTCAGAGGTCATTGCTGTATCAAGATTAATATCCTTGAATATCTCTATTTCCACACTTCTTCCGTACTGGCCTTGCTAACTTGAACAATGTTATGTCCTTAAAGATGAGAAATTTATACTAGTTCCCTCTCAACTTTGAATTAAAGTCAAAGCACAGAAAACAAATATGGAGTTCAACTGGTCCCATCTTATTCTCACTACTCCCCACCACATATTTCTAAGCTACACCGTGTGTCCAATATTTGACCATCTGTACCTTTCTTCATTGTTTCCCATTTAAACTACCTACCCTTCAAAGTCATCCATTCTACTTTCCTTTACAGGAGAACCATCCCTCCCCTAGAAACACACTTTATGGTAAACATCCCACAGGTCTTTCTACTGCTCCAGTAAAAGTCCTGAGCCTCTCTTCCTTCTTTTGTCATTGTCTATGCACCATTTCTTCCTTTACTTAGTACTTTTCAAGGTCTATCTTCCTTTCTTCACCCATTTCTTTGACTATCCTTGGATACAATGAGTCATCTTTAATGGCTTCACCATTTTTGCCAGCTTCCTATTAGATCTGGTTGCACTTGTATTCTGACTCAATCCAACTCACAAGACTTCATCCGGTAAAGTAATTTTTACTTAGCTGGCTGTGGGATTGCCTACAACTAGACCGTATTCTTCTTTCAAGGCCAGGCTCAAAATTTACGTATTCAGAGAAGACATCTTTTTTCGTAATAACCCTTGCTTCACAAGGCATTATATCGATGCTTTCATACTCACATTGTCTACTACTCTCCTGAGCTCATTAGAATACTTTTGATGTTGTTCAGTAGTCACTGTGTGAGTGCTTGTCCTTGTCATATTTTCTTTGAAAACTATTTAATACCACAGTCATGTTCTTCTACTTTTTATATATCTTTCCTTTGTTTTACTTTGATATAATATAGCTTCAGCTTAGGCGCAAATTTTCCCTACATGCTTACTAAGTAGAATAAAGTACCAAACGACAAAGCATTGGAAGTTAATGTCCCTTACACAATAAATAGGTAGGTAAGGGAAATGGGGAAGCAGAGAGTAGGGGTTTAGAAAACAGAGAGGTTTTCCCCATGAAAATTACTCCCAACTTTGAATACATCTTGGAGGTGCCTCTATCATCATTTCATTAGTAATCATTGCCATTATTTGCTATGTATATGATATAGCTTATCATTCAAGAGAGTTGGAGCCTTGAATAAATTGTCTTTACAATAAAGTTTTCTTAAAAAATGTTAATGAATTTTAAAAATACATTGCAAAATTCAAGGGTGCAAGACTGGCTATGGGGGATGGGGGACAAGGGAAAGAAAAATTAACAAGGCTGTGGTAGAAGGTATTGAGAATCTGGTGGTGGGCGTGGTGTGAAATCCACACAGAGTGAGGTATAAATTCAATATCTTAAAAAGCATATAGCAATGTGAAATAATAAAACAATTTTAAAAAGGAGGAAGGAAGGAAGGAAGGAAGGAGGGGGAGGAAGGAAGGAAGGGAGGGAGGAAGGAAGGAAGGAAGGAAGGAAGGGATAATAATAGCTTTCAGAAAAAACGCACTATTTCTTTCTATAAAATGAAATGACTTTCATCAAAATCTTCAGGAGGAACATGACAGGCATAATGGCTTGATGTTTTGTAAAATGATTCTTAAGTTCTTATTTAAGAAATACTACATCTGAAAAAAAAATTAAAAAGATGTGGCATTAAACCATGGCATTAAACCAGATGAAAGTCCGTTTAGCCCTATAAATCAAGAATAAAAAGCTCAGCTAATATATATAGATAGATAGATAGATAGAGACAGATTTTTTTTTTTAACCTACAAGTTGTAGCAATACCGGAATTTTTGGCTTGTTAAATTCTGGGGTAAAATTTTTCTCTGTAGACACTGAAATTGAGAATAAATATTAAATCGATTTGCTTCCCATGATCGCTTTGAAATGGGTTTAGCTACATTTGAAGTAAAGATTGACATGAGTTAACTCTTACCTAATGTGGGTCCCTCCCACCTATTGTGGGTCAAGAGCTCCATTCCCCCACAGGCCTGTGGGACCTGGTGAAAGCCTCTATCAGGGTGACTAAGGCCCAACTCAGGATAAGTTATCTAACAGCACTCGGGAAAACAAACACACCTTGTCTAGCTGGGTAAGTCTTAACACTTAAGCCTCTAACACTTAAGGTTTTGTCTTGTTTTCTAAGAATTCAAAAGTCACTACAGTGTCAAAAACTTTCTGTTACAGCCACTTGTCTGTCTCAGAAACATTATCTCATAAAATCCTCACTAGCCCCTACAGGGTGTTAATATTCTCTTTTTTTTGAGATGAGGAGACCAAAGGTTAATTAATCCAAATAGTCAGTTAGACAATAAGAAATGACAAACCTAGGATTCAGTAACCAAGTTTCTTAAGTCCATTATTGGGTAGATATTTCCCAATTACTTATACAATTATATAGCATAGAGAACTGAATCACTTACAGAACTAGACACAAATAATTGCTTCATAATTTTAACTTTAAAATAAAACCAAATTTGAAATTATGATAATAAATGATACTTTTTTTAAAAAAGGGGTCATGAAAGTATTTCAATTTTAGATCTACTATCTTCTATATATAAATTTTAGCCAGAAATTCTTATTGAACATCCCAGGTCAAGAAGGCATGCTGGTACTAAATTCTGATTGAAATGTGTTATTTTAAATATGTGTACAGTCATTAAAATTCTGCCTTCTTCCAAGTGAAGGGGTAGATACAAAGGGCTATTTCTCAGAGTAATTACTAAAGATCCCAGGAACTGTTTCACCACTCTCTGTGAATGGTGCTATTGTCCAGGTCACCGGAAGTGCTACCATTGGAAGGAGACAGGATTTCATATTTTCACAGGCATTCCAGAATTGGAGTGGTGACGACACCCAGGGAAGAAGTCAAGTTCACATTAGAAAGCATTTGTAATGGAATCCCAGAAATTGGAATTCATGGAAAATTATGCAACTTGTTTAAAGAACTTTTTAATCAGTTTTGAACTTTCTTCTTCCTGTCAGCCATTTAAACCATTATTAAAATGTCAGTCCTTGTGCTTCTTACCAACTGCAGGACTGACGTTCAGGCACAAGGTGTGGGGGATTCGGGGTCATGGATCCTCATCAAAGACATCCTCCAGCACTGTAAACCAGGAGGGTGATAACCACGTCCGGGAGATAGTCCGCAAAAGCTTCCATGATGAGCCGGGCACTGCAATTCCTTCGAGTAAACAAACTAGCGCAAGAAATCGGCACCAATCCACTCGCCAATGTAGTAGGGCTGTCCTCATGTCTTGAATTTGAAAAAGTGAACAACACTTTGTCACCACACAGTTTACTGGTTTAAATGTTATAGTCTTGTGGTTCTTCTCTTTTGTCTTGAGAGAAGGCTTGTCAAATCAGAATGAAAAGAATGTTTTGAAGCATGAGAAAATTCAAATTTCTTATTTAGAGCCCGGAGTTCATTAGAAGGAATATACTCACTTACTTCAAGGGTCAGTGGGTTACATAGAAGAGCCTCTCACTCGGCTGCCCATGTTCCACACGCTTCACCTGAAAGTGGTTTAGAAACACTCTTAGGTCTATTCTTTCTAGGGGACCTAATTCATCTTGGTTGTGAGCTGTCTGGTGACCCTGCCAAGTCAAGGTCCTGGCTATGATTACATGCTATTTTTTTTCTTGATCACTTTTCAGTTAAGTAATTGTCTTGGTTTCATTGGTTGTAAGGATTAAAACTTTATTTATATTACACTACAACTTTCTTTTATCAATGACACTTAGATTAACTTTTTTATTACAAACTGCCCAGTACAAAAATTCTACCAGGAAGAAAGTCTTTTTAATTGGACTTTTGTTATTGAACTATTATTTTTGTTGTATATGTATTAAGGTGAAAATCTAAATTGGGCAAATATTGCCTGTTCCTGACATTACAGAATTGGACTAGAAACAAAGAAATTTTATGTATCATAATATTGAGAGGTCAAATGTAATGAGTACAGATTTTAAAGACTAGTGGACGCCAATCTGGATTCTATACCAGGATTTATCCATCTTGGGACCTTTCTGAATTAAATTGTCTCATCTGTAAAGTGAAAGTATTAATACCAACCCTGGGCAGACTGCTGGAAGATTATGGATGATGCATATAGAACACAATATTTCATCTAATGTTAGCTCTGATTTGTTTTAGCTTTGCCACTGAACAGGTTTGTCATCTTGAGAGAGCTACTTAATTTCTCTGTGCTTCAGTTTCCTCTGATAAATAAGAGGCCAAGATGAGATCATTTCTACTTTTTCTTTTATGTCAGGACTCAGTTAATAAGTAAATCATCTCAATTAATTGTTTATATAATTTTACATTAGCCAGAGTTTTTTCATGCTATAATTTTCCCAGTGAGTAAAGATGTCATGAGTAGGAATGTGGACAGAGATGTGACGACAAGGTGGGAATAGCAAAATAGTCAACAAGAAGCATCTCAGTCTGGAAGGTCAGGGCAAACACCAGAGCAAAAGCAGTCACCTTTAGAAGGCAAAACTATAGATCAGGTTTAAAAATATGTTTAAAGAATTTGTGCTATGATTCCTTTGTAATTAAGCTATTTTAGAAAAATCCATGGAAAAATTTAATCAAGCAACTTAATCTGTTTAGCACTCTGTAGCAAGAACTATACCTGCCACCTGTATAGGTTTCTGAGTTCCCATGAACACAACAAAGAAAACTAAATACATCAGATAAAATCATCTTCATATTTTCTGTTTACAATGCGCTTACAATATCTGTTTATCTGCCTTGCAAAAGAAACAATAATTTTAAATAACCTTTCGCTTTAGATCTCATCAATAGTAGCTTTTTGTTTTGTTTGCTTGTTTTTACTTTGATACAGCTAATATATTTCTCTAAATATACTCTGAAAAACAATTTTAATAAGCCATAACCATGTTTAATAATTCAAGCCATAAAGATAACATACACTTTCTTGTTTACAAATGCATCAGAGATGGAGACATCTTTCCTCCTGTTTTCTGAGGGCTGGGTCAAGACCCATAAGCAAGAGTTTTACAACTAAATGCTTATGTATTTTCTTCTTTATCTGAAATCTGCGCTCTGAATATAGAGTAATAAACTTTATGTGAGAATCAATATTGTAGATGAGTGTGTGGATATGGTTAACTAGGCTTCAAGTAGATGTGATAGATAGAACAACTCATCATCAGACATCTCATGGTAGGTAACACAACACTGACATAAATCTTCCTTTGAGTTTTTAATGATCGGCTCCAGGACTCCAAGACTTCACATACATTATGCCTTGCCTGGGAGTATGTTTCTTGTATTAAATTGAGAAAAAATATAATATGAATATATTCAGATTGTTTGAAATTTCATGTAACAGCTTGAGCATATTTATAGTGGTCAATTAGCTCTATTAATAAACTCTATACTCTCTAAAAACAAGAAATCAATCACTTTTTAAATAATGGAAGGGACCAATGCATGACCAACTTTAGAAAGATGTCCCATTTTACTATAAACACCAAGAGTGAGTGACATTTAAAACAAATTCTAATTCTAATTTGGGCTCTTCACCACCTCACAATACTTGCTTGAGGTTGATTATTACCTTCTAGACAGCCCCCTCTGGGGATCTTTGCTGCTGTTCTTTCAAGTCTTTCTAGTCCCTTCCCAATACATTCTTCCAACAGTTCAAAGTCTTATTCTAGATGAGAAGAGACCAAATTAAACATCTTGGTTAACTTCTCCAATTTTAGTGTAGTGACCATCAGTGTGAATCCTTAGGAAGGAATAAAATATACAAGTCCTTCTATAAATCATTTGCACATTTATTTATATTTGCACTTTTATTTATTCATCTATGAATTGGGAAACTGGTACAAGTAGGAAATTAACTAAAGCTATGAAGAAACTCTCAAACTTTTCTTAAAACTATTCCCTCAAAGGAGGGTATAAGATTAATTTGAACTATTATTTTTAAATAACTGGAAAGATATCAGGAAAACAAGATAAAAATGAAAAGACCCTAACTCTTTTTTTTAAAGAACTACTTTCATTAGAATTCTCAGAATTACCCAAGAGTTCTGTGAGAGTTTGACTAAAGAATGGGAAGGATGGAGTATTACTTTGTGCGACCATGCTTTCAATGCAGATGACCACAGAACATGAGAGACATACTTCAGGAGGAAAAACCAGGTATCTTATTAACAACTGACAAACAGAAAACCAAACGCTGGTTACCGATGGGAGATGGGACGATGGCATCTTGTCCAAGAACAATGGAGATACCAAACCTGAGGCAAACCCAAATCAACTAGAAAGTGGCGTAATTTCAACAAAATACTGAAACAGAAGAATGCCAAGTGAATCTTTAACCAAAGGTTAAATATAAATGAGAATAACTGGACATGAAGAGTCTCCACCTGGTGGTCATTAACAGGACACATTATGCAAAATGATTAACATTATATGGCATCCGTACACAAAGAGTACAGAAAATTAAGCCAACTGAACACATGAGTGAAATATGTGTGCATTTAGGGAAGCATTGCTACAGGGTAAAGGCCACAAGAGTCTAAAGGGAGGAAATAGGGAGCAACCCATTACTTGGTATAGTGTTAAAAAATCATCTAGGTTACTTTGCTTTTACTACCACTTTATGTATAAGGAGCTCAGCATAAAAGCTGCTCTCTGTTTGACTCAAACTAAAAGTGACAACTACATAGAGAAAACTATCAAACAACACAAAGGATATCTACATCAACTTCAGTTTGCTATGGGCCTAGTAAGGCTGCACTCTGTTTTTGCCCAGACCCTTCAGTAGGCCTGGTCTGGGAGTTACAGCATCACCACCTGCCTCAACCTGCTTCATACTTTCTCCTCTGTGAGCCTTCCACTTCCTAGACCTTGAGAAGGTCTGGCAGACACAGCTTAAGAGACGACCAAAGCAATGTGGTGGTGATGCCAAGGATGTCACTGCAGGAGAAGAGGGCCCAGGCTCCTGGGACACTGGGAGCTCACAGGGTTGGATCGGACATTTCATCACACAGGCATCCTCATCTTGCTGACTCTGTAATCTGTCCTGCAAGTAGAAAAAAGAAGTTAAAAGCCTTCAATGCCCACAAATACAGAACAACGTGACCCACTAAGCCAGCTTCTTTCATGCTCTTCTGCACCCAGGAATCCCACTTTGTTTCTCAAGTTCCTTATCACCAACTCCTCTCACTTCAGGTGAAGAGTTCTCATTATTTTTCTATGGAAATGTGGAAACCCAGAATTTTGCCCGCCTTGCCTCACACCTCATTGAGATGGTTAAGATCCTCTTCCTGGGCACTGAGTAAGGTTGGCTGTGCGTCAGTCACCTCATCTTCTTCACTTTGTGGTGGCACTGAAGGTACTGGAAGAACGGATGGGCGATGGGCGTCCACTTTCACCTTCCTCTTTTTCTTCCTGATTCTCTTTGTTCTTACAGTCTTCTTAAGATGCCTATACTTCTTTGGAAGTGGATCTAACTTTCTCCTCTGGACTGGGGGCATGACAGAATCTTGTGAAACATCAGCTACATGACATTCAGATGTCCCCTCCGGTGGCTCTGATGATGATTCCAAACTTCTTTTCAGAGGATCATACTCCCACTGGTGGAATCCGTCCTCTATATCTTGAGTATCTGGTGATACGTTCAAGTCATCAGTGACATGTTTTGGGATGGAGATTGGAGATACCCAGCCTCTCTCACTGAGGGACTTTTTTGGATCCACTATGCTAACCCCAGCCAGCTTTGCAAGAACAAGGAACTCAAAACAAAACGACAGAGTCAAACACTAAAGGAAGTAGTTATCACCCTGGTGTTTTTTCCTGTGATTTTTCCTCAGCTATCATAGACACGACAGCTGTACTGATCTCGAATTTTCCCTCTAGACTTATCTAAAGCTCAGTGACCTTCAGAAATAGAGTTCTCAGTTGTTCTTCTTGGTCTGGGAGATTTCAGATTTCCTAAAAAGAGAGAGAAAGTCATTGAAGTAATTGCCCTAAGGACGATGAAGGTCTTAATCACACAAATCCATGGCTTGATAATATTCTGCCAAACTTAACATAAATTCCTGAGCAGAAACAGTTTTTAACAACTTACCAAAAATTCAGAGCAATATGTCTGAAAGAATAGAAATCTTCTTTGTATTTCTGAATTACCTAGGATGCTCCTTGGAAAAAAACAAACAAAAACAAAAAACAAAAACCGATTTCCAGGCTGCCCCAGACCTACACTCAGAATACCAAAGCAACATTCCAGACATTCTTTTCCCTAGTAACTTAGGTGATTTCCATGCATGTTGAAACTACTGCTTTAGAGAACTTTCTCCATCTAGTGTTCTAAGGGACCCAGGGATGACAGTTCCTAACAAACATCCCACTTTCCCCTGTGGCTTTTCCTAGTTATCTCAAGCCACAATATCTCTCCTCTGAACAACTTCAATCATTATCAATTAATTTGGTATTTTGTTCCTTATTCCCTCCATTAAAATTTAACTTTTAAACTTCTGACAATGTCTTCTAACCAGACGATAGCTTCTCCAGAGCAGGGACTCTCCTAGACTCAGAGTTATCCACAGTGGTTTGTCAGCACTAAGTGCTTAATGAATTGAATAAGCAAATAAAAATATGAACAAGTTCATGTTCTGGTGTACAATGGTTGATATGAGATGACTCTGCTCTGCAGGAAGACTTACTAACAGACATCTAAGAAGGTCATGAACACTGAGGTTCTTAAATTTTACAGAGGGGAACTTGAGGATCAAAAAAGATAATGACCTGTTTAAAACTAGGGTTGCCTTTACCGGAATCTTTCTATAAAAAGCCAGATAGTAAATACTTTATCTCTGGGTCATATGATCATGTCACAGATATTCATATCTGAGTTGTAATACAAAAGCACTCACACACTATAGGAAAGCAATCATAGTGGTGTTCCAATAAAACTTTATTTACAAAAATAGATGGTGAGCAGGATTTGTCCTGCAGGCTATAACTTGCCAACCCCTGGTCTAGCATCATACATATATATATACATATATATATACATACATATATATATATAGTTAGCAACACAGCTGGGATTAGTCTCAAGTCACCTAACTTCTGGCAAGCACTCCTTTGGAAAAGAGCAGAAGACCACAGAATGAGCAAGGGGTTTTTCAGGTAAAATTGGGGCTTTAAAGGAGGAAGAGATCAAAATATGCCTGGGATACTAGTATATTTAAGATAGTCTCTTCTAACCCTTAGTCATTTACACAAACAATTAGCTAGCAGAATTCGGAAACTCGACAGTTTTCAAACAGATCCACCAGTTGTGAAGGAGCAGGGGGAGAATGGACTGAATATCTTCAATCATACGTGCTTAAGATAACATGTGTTGTAGTCTCTTTTGGACTGGGCAGAAAGTGTTATAGATAATAAAAATATATTCATTATTCATTTCTTAAAATTATTGTGACCTGATGAATATACTTCCACAGTGCAGAGTTCAGTCATCAAAAAGTTCAAATAACTATGAGAAGAACATGGAGGAAGAGATAGAAAAAGTCATCTGAGACCCAAAACCTCACTTTATAACCCAAGATTCTCTTTAATGATGAAAGTGATTCTAATATTAAAGATGAAATTGCCCAGAGTCTTGAATCTATTTTTATATTATGGGCTTTCTAAGAACTCTTGAGGTCTATCAAGAACACTATTCTATTCTTATTTCCAACGTCATGTTATTACTCTGCATTCACAATTATAGGTACTTAGCAAATAATTGTTGACTGATGGATGAGTAAATGAATGAATGGACCAAATATTTTGAGAAATCTCCTTGGCTTGTGACTGTAAAGAATAAAATTGAACTGGAAAATTCTACAAGAGGGTCTTCAACGCTTTAAAAATTACTCTTCAGCAAAGCTAACAGTGCCTTCACATAGCAAATGTCAATAAAATGTTTCATGAATGAATCAATGCACTTGATGTGAGTCACATAAATCACTTGTCAAGTCCAAACGATCTTATGTACTCCAAAGAGCAGAATTTATTCACTTCGAGCGCCCTGGTGGCCTAGTGGGTAAGGTCACTGAACTTCGTCCACACACGTCCTAAGGAACCAGGTTTGGGAACCGGAGCTGGAGGCGTGGGAACAACCAGGGTGAACAACTAAATAAAAATAAATGAATTACTTCTTCCTCCTCTCTCTTCCTGCCTGCCTACTTGCCATCAATCCCACATATACCTTTCCTTTAGAAGAAGAAGACGCCACCAACGAAGAAAAAGTAGATGTCTTTGTTGACTGCAGAAAAAAATGGACTCATTTCAGGTAACATTTTGTACCAACCAAAATCATTTCATTGAATGATAAGCTGCTTAGATATTTGACCCCTTCGGGAACTCTGGAGCTTCCTGAGAACAGGTACACTTGCTCATAACTTGATCCCTAGTGTCTCCATGGTTCTTGGCACCTGGAAGGTGTCTGTGAGAGTTTCAGGACTTCAGAATGCAGTCCTTTACTGGCGGTCTCCCAGGGCCTACTCACTAGAAGCCGATTTTCTCCTCTCTGAATACATGGGCACACTGGAATGTGAAGAACAAAGCCGAACAGTTCCGGCTAGGACACAGAGCTATAAATCCAGCTACCAATCCAGAGCCTGTGGTGTCAGTCGCTGGCTTCCTACAGAAAGAGCTGCTCTGGCAGTGGTTGACGCACAATTCAATCCTAGACACATTTTCCTACCTCCTTCCCCACTAGAATCATAAGGAGGGCTAGCTAAGGGGATCCTACAGTTATTCCAGTTCCTGAATCCCTGCAGGTCCACTTTCCTCCACCCCTACCACACTTCTCTGTCTTCCTAGCAATCTTTCAGC
>RJWH01000531.1:0-54333 GCA_004363575.1 Solenodon paradoxus
GCATATTTTTATGTTTGGTATAATCTAGATACTGATACTTCATTGATCATACACTATGAAAGCACCTTCTCCCATAGGTGTATTTGGTTTTTGTTTGTTTTTAATTTTGTTCATGATATTATCTGCAATTAAATTGTTTTGAGTACTTTTTCATTAAAGAAAAGGTTTTATTGATGGTGAAATCAGGAGAACAATGGAGGAACAAAAAGAGAATCACAACAAAGATAGGGAAAGTAGAAGGCAGTTTTAAGCAGAAATGATAAAGCAAAATAATACAATAAAGCGGTTTAACAGTAGGCTAGAAAAAGAGCCTCCAGTTGAATCACTGAATGGGATGTACGCAAGCAAGGCCAACAAGAGAAGAAAAGAGAAGAAAAGAAGAAAGACTACAAGACTTACAGGATAACATCAAGAGGAACAACATTATCATCATAGAGGTCTTAAGAAGAGAAAAGAAAGGGAAAGGAGCAGAATCCTTAGTGGAAGAATTAGTAGCTGAGAATTTTTCTAACTGGAGGAAAGAAATGGACCTCCAGATTCAGGAAGCTCAAAAGGTTCCAAACAAAGAAACCCAAGCAGACAATTTAATGACAATAAAGAAATATTGTCATTAAAGATATAAATATTAAAGATAAGAGAGAATTTTAGTATTAGTATTAAAAATGGCTAGAGAAAAATGAGTTACATAGAAGGAAGCCTCCATAAGACTATTGGAGAATTTCTCAGCAGAAACTGTGCATGCCAGATGGAATGACATGATATATTCAAAGTGCTAGAAAAAAAAATCTAACCAAGAGTACTCTATCCTGCTAAATTATGGCTCAGAATTGAAGGAGTCATAAAGAGCACTACAGTCAAACAAATATTAAAGATGTTCAGCACAATGAAACAGCCTTACAAGAATAAGGTGTTTCTATAAAATGAAAAGAAACTTCACTTAGAATCACCAAGACATTAAAAATATAAAATGTGGGGAGGAGGTAAGTGAAAGTGAAAAATCAAACTGTTAGAATGAGTTTGAGATTAACTTGTTTTCAAGTTTAAAAAGCTATAACTCTGACAACTTTTATGTAAACCCCAGGGTAACCTCAAAACATGAAATCCATAGGGGGAAAAAAAGGATGAAATTGAACAGGATAACCAAACATAGTTTAATTCGTTACAAAAGCAAATAAGAGAATAATAACAAAGGTATTGCTTACATCAACAATTAGAAAGTAAATAGGAAAATGACAATAAATAATTACATATCCATATCACTATAAAGGTTAATGGATTAACTCATCAAACGAAAGACCTGGTGGTCAAATGGATTAAAGAATATAACTCAACTTTGTGATGCATGCAGGGAACTTATGGAGAAAAGGGAACACTGTTACATTGTTGGTGGGAATATAAATTAATACAACCTTCACAGAAAGCATTATAGAGATTCCTTAAGAAACTGAGACTGGAAATCTCGTATGATTCCATTGCCCCACAGATGGCATTTACCTAAAAATACAAAGGCATTAATTTATGGAGACATATGCACTACCACATTTATTGTAGCATTATTTACAATAGCCCAAAATTGGAAACTACCTAAATGCCCACTGACAGGTGAATGGACAAAGAATTATATATATACACACATATATATATAGTATATTGTATATGTATATACATTATATATGTGCTTATATATACATATTTAATGTAATACAACCCTTAAAAAGATAAACTGACAGTTGAAACAACATGGATGGAAATCATTAAGAATATGTTAAAGAGAAAGAAAAATACTACATGATCTCACTCATATGTGTAAAATAAAGAAACAAAAGAACAGACAAAATAAAAACCAAATCTTGGACACTGACAGATGAATTGAGTTTACCAGAAATAAAGGATGTGATGGGAATGGGAGCAAGTAGTAGTGGGGGGCAACCAATGGACAGTAGTGAAAGACTTTATAATTTGGTCATGGACATGATATGTTATCATATATTTGGTGAATAGAAAATCTATTCTTCTAAACTTATGTTATTTGGTAAACCAAAGTTACCTCAAGAAACCTTTTAAAAATAATTTAACCCATTAAAATATATGTATTATGAATTTTTCCAAAAAATATTTCCCACCTCAAATTTATAAAGCATTTTCTTCTAAAAGTTTTATTGTTCAATGTTTTAATTAAAATTAGAGTTAATTTGAAGTATAGTGCAAAATAAGGAAGCTGATTTCATTTAGTCGTTTTATAAATAATAATTTTTTCTCTCTCACTGTTCTATGCCAATTTTGTCATATACTACTTTCCTATCAACAAATGGATTGAAATCTAGACTTACGGCTCTTTTTCAAGTGTTTACCATCTAACTTGATATGAAATAATTACTCTCCAATTCTTTAGCATTATGGTATTTTTATATCTTCTAGAAAATTTTTACTCCCATTTTTTTTCCAAAATTGTCTGACTGCTTGCCATATTAAGGTGGTAATACAGTTATGGAAAGCATTATGGAGATTCCTCAAAAATCAGAATGGAAATTATATATAATCCAGTTAGCCACCTAAAATCACAACACTAATTTAAGTAGATAATACACAATCCATGTTTATTTCAGTGTTAATTGCAATAGCCAAAAGGGGGAAGCAACCTAGATGTCCATCAATATATTAATGAATAAATAAGATGTGGTTAACATACACAATAGAATATTAATCAACTATCAAAAACATGAAATATAAGAGATAATTATACTTAGTGAGATAAACCAGGAGAAAAATAGAAATGTTAATTCACTTATGAGGTATATAGAGAAACCAGTGAGCAATTAACTAAGTCAAACAAAATATACTTTTTGTCAATAAAATCAAATTATTAGCTTCAGGAAAGGAATGGGGATGGGTGATGAAATTAAGTGAAAGTAATCAATTATATAATGAAGGAAGGACTGGAATGGTGGTGAATTTTATGTATATATGCAAATGTGGATTCACAATGATGTAAACCTTAAACCTAAATAATGCTATGATTCAATGGTTTCTTCAATACAATTGTTATAAAATGACTTTGATTTCCTGTCTTACAAAAATGATTTTAAAAGATGAAAGCACACCCTTTGAAACAAACTAGAGGGAATTCAATGGGATCATGCTAAATGAAATAAGTCAGAAAGAAAAAGAAATACAGGATGACTTCATTCTTTTGCAGAATATAAAAAAACAAGAAAAAGAGCCAAATCTCAACAGAATTAACTGGACACAAGACTGACTATCAGAGGGCTGGAAGGGAAAGGGAAGGAAGAAAGGTGATAATAAATGGCACTGGAAGTCTGGTAGTAGGTATGATGTGAAATGCATATTGGCTGAGGTGAGATTTCAATATTCTTAAATGAATATAACAATGCAAACAAATGAAATAATAAAATTATTAAGATTTTAAAAACATAGAATGCAATTTATATGAAATTATATTCACATTTTGATCAGAATTATATTTCAATTGTTGTTCAACTTGAAGGTGCTGACATATTTGCTCTATTGTTGTCTCATCCATTATAATAATATGAGGATTTTATCCCTGTAATATGAAATCCTTGTCTATATCTTTATTTCCTTTGCATTGATGATGAGCATGGAAAAGAGAAAAAATATGGAAGAGAAAGCTGAATTGTTAGTAATAACCAAGTTAAGGAACCCAAGAGAACAAAATTATAGTGTTGCAATGGGAACAGTTTGAATGAGTCTTTTACCAGAGAAAATATCAAAATCACAGAAACATGAAGAACCAGCTATTTTTAAAACCAAAGGGAAAGGAAGCCTAAAATAGAAAATATTAAACTAATTAAACAAGCATTTGAATGACTAGATCCTCATTCCTTTCTTTATTGGGTTTTTTGCTTTTCTTTTGCTCTAGTAAATGTGTAGTGATCTATCCTGAAATAGCAATTCAAAGCATTTTTAATTTATTTTATTGAAGGATTATTGCATTATAACATTAACTAGGTTTAAGAGTATATATGTCACCAAATTTGCATCTCAGTATAATACAGTAAGTTTATTACTATTTCCTTTTTTCTTCACTATACAATCAATCCCCTTTATCCCATTTCTCCCCTACCAGAATCTCATATCTTCCTGTATCTACTGATTTGCTTTGTACTAAAAGGTTGTTATTACTTGATTGAGTTCATTTTTTCAAACATTTGTTTATTTTAAAGGAAAGGTCAGACAGGAAGGAAGGTAAGCAGGCTGGCAGGAAGGGAGAGAAGGAAGGAATATTTCATCTGTTTTTATTTAAATGTTCACATTGTTTGCTTCTCCTGTCCCCCAGGTCTTGAACCAGGGAACTTGGGATATAAGTGGGACTGCTTCCCTGATGTACTAGATTTCTAGACCACCAGGGCATGTCCCTACTTCATTTTTTAAGTGTATCTTTGCTTAATTTAATCATTAATTTGCTACCTATGAGTAATATCATATGGTGTCTGTCTTTCTCCTTCTGGCTTATCTCTCTTAGCATAATTCTCTCCACGTTCATCCACGTTGCAGCAAATGTCAGAATTTCACCTTTTGATAGCTACATAGTACTCCATTGTGTATATATACCACATCTGAAGGTAGCGAGTTAACTCAATTGATTGTTCACTGAGATTTTTGGACTGAGGATAACAGGCATTATTAAGAGCAGAACTATGATCCTTAAAAAAAAAAAAAGGAATATTAGAGAAGTATTCATACTGAAAATAAAAGTAGAGACTCAGCTTTATACCCCCATTTGACATTTAGAACACTGGAAACCAATCCTTTTTCCCAAACTAATGAAATTGATTCTTCTTTTAAATTTGTCTGATGAACTCAAGAAAGATTAATAAATGCCATATCTATACCATGCTTAAAGCACAGCTTTTTTTAGTTGCCAATTCTTAATAATTTCTAGAGAGCCAAATATGTTTATATAAGAAAGGAAATTCAATGATAAGGAAGAAACAGAAAAAAGAAACAAAAAGAGAAACCTACTTCACAAAATTCTCAGAATATGTTGCCTTTATCTATAAATAACGATGTTATAGAAAATGACATTTGGTTAACAGAATGATTCTTGAAAGTTTTAAATAAGAAAGTGAAATAAAAATATTATGGGAGCAAAGGCTGTTGGGTAGCTAGAAAGACAGTGGTCACTAAGTATGTGGTCACTAAGGCTTTGGACCAGGATCCAAACCATGTTGGGTGAAATCTAATAAAGCTTTTTTAATAAAGTTCAAAAAGCTGCTAAAAGAAATCAAGGACATCTAAAAGATCAGAAGGAATCTCGATGTGATGACCCAAGTACCACTGAATAACCAACCCAGACAGCAAGGAAATAAAAACATAATCCCTAGAACTCCAAAAACTAAAGAAAAGAGCAGAACTGTGGGCTCATTACCAGAAATGACCAAACCATCTGCTGATGGAGAGAGACCTCTGATACACAATCTGAATGTTCTTCTGTATCTGAGCACCCAGATAACATTTTTCAGAGTTTTATTGCAGTAACTTTGTTTTATAAGTTATAATAAGCTCATATATAGTTCCTTATATGTGACACTTCCCTGTTCCTCAAATATATGTCAACACACTCTGCCCTCCAGCAAATCACCAAGTGTTCTTCACCATTGTCCAGTGGGCTCTGCTGCCATTTGCCTCACTACTTTCCAGTTCCCTACTGGTAGCCTCAGTTCTATCACGTGTCCAAAGGTTGGTTTTGATTCATCCTTTTCTTTGTTTTTCTAATTTCATTCCATCTATGAATGAGATCACTGGATACCATTTTAAGACTAACTAGGAGAAGGAAGCTCTTGGTTACATGTACCCAGTGTTCAGTGTTAGAGAAAAGGTGAAAATTACTCCCATAAGTGAGTCTCATAATGAAGAAGTTGTCTCTGAAGCAGTATCACATGTTTCAGGTGTTTCTAGAATTGTGACTCAACAGCAAAAAATACAAGAACTAGAAGAAGTAGGGCTAAATCCTTAATAGACCCAAACCATGAATTGCATGTGGAAGGTATTTCTGATTTCTGATGTTGAATCATCATGCCAAGACATTTCTTCATTTTCTGGAATTGCAAATAGGAGAAAAAAATGAGAAATATGCAGAGGAAATTCAGGTATAGTCAGGAGAAAGACACTAAGATTGTAACTAGAAAATGAAGAGCAAATCACAGATACACCACTTGTGACTTCAGAGGATTCAGATACTTCTGGTTTATTAGCAAAATCCTGTTCTCGGATAAATAAGTCATAATAATAAAGTTTATAATGATTTCATTGATAACTTCTTTCACGGAAATTCAGAAAAAATACTGACAGTGAAAAATGCCAACAGTTCAATTTAAGACAGGAAAAATGGACCACCTGATGCAACTCAAAGAAACACGAGGAAAAATAGGAAAAATGAATGAGGGAAAAGAAATTCATGAAAAAAGCTTTCAGTTGAGTTTTTCTGAACCTCCAGACACTAGCCTTCAGTAAATACTTTCTCAAAGGCATTCAACTCCCTGAAATAGCAAAACCACTTCAAACTCAAATCAGAATTATGAGGCTATTGTGAAATCATTAATTCAAACATTTGCAGTTGTGGAAAAAAACAGAACAATGAATAAAATAATGCCATAAAAACAAGTGCCTTGACTGAATTGGGTGATGGTGGTGATGGTGATAAACAAGGGTGAACAATGATAGCTATCTGTGAAGAAAGAGGTGTAAATTTTAAGTATGATACCAAGCTATGCAAGTCTGAGCTCACCACATCTCAGAATAAAGGTCTCAGGACTCTATTAGTCTTCAGCAGTGAGGAAATCAGCAGTCTGTCAACAGTGAGACTGAAGAAGGCACTGTGCATTTCATTCAAAATTGTGTTTAAAAGAAGTCAAGTGGAGACTCAGAAAATATGCCATGTAACAATGCTTCATTTGTAATTGACACAACTGAATTGAAAAGTGATAAAAATTTTTTACTTGCATGAGGAAGACAAGGCAAGTTACTTTGTCATTGTGGAAGAAAAGGAAGCTGAAAAAAAAGGAAGACCCATCAAACCATGACAAAAAGAATGAGTTTAACAATGAAGATGATTTACTAAACAGTATGAAGTCTAAACTTCTGAAGTTGACAGGAAGTAGCATAGACCCTGGTCTTAATATCAAGCAACTGGGTGGCTTCTTTGCTAATTTCAATGCAGACAAGCTGTAGTCAAACAAGATAACTCTACACAGATCAAGGAGAAAAGAAAAAGAGTTTCTGCATAAAACCAACATGAGGCTTGATTTAGAAAAAAAATATGACTATGTCCTACCATTTAGAGAATCAAAGCATTCAGGAAAAGTGCAGAAAAGAGCCGGTGGTGGATGGTTTGGTTTGAAAGTTTCAGCACTGACAGAAGAAATTTTAAAAAATGATCTCAAGGTACTGAAGATGAGGGCTAGCATGGAACCAAAAAAGTTATATAAAAAAAATGGTAAGAATGGCTTCCCTAAATATTTCCAGATTGGAACCATTGCTGACAGTTCAGTTGACTTTTACCATTCATGAATTCCTAAGAAACAAAGGAAAAGAACTATTGTGAAAGAACTACTGATAGATTCCGAGTTTAGAAAATAAAATCAAAGAAAGTACTCAGAGATCATACCAAAAAAAAGTAATAATTGCTGCAGGAAGGAAGAAATTTCTCACTTAAGATTCATTAAGCAAATCACGTTATTTTATATCTCCTCTTTATTTGAGAAAGATGTTAAAAAATGAACACCATCACATAAATTAAGCCAGACTGACACAGTTTATATAGGGATTTTGGATTGAAAAAAATTTGGGAGAATCAATGATGTACCCTTGAAATAAAAAGAGACAGGTCTACAAAAGACCCACCCATATACAGACTCTGTGAGTTGGGGGAAAAAAGGAAAAATGTCCCAGATATTTTAAGATAATTAATGTTTGTAGTTTTCAGCACTTGTTTATTTAAAGACAAATAAATTAAAAGCCACTTAGAATATCTAAAGCTTGCTAATATTCAAAAAAGCACCTTAATATGATCAATAATAAAAAACATATTAGAAGTGTTAGAAATATGCACCTGAAGATATTTTCTCAAATGTAGAGCAAAATTTTTTAAATACAGAAAAATGAAAGAGCAAAAGAAATCCAACATCTGAATAATAGGTGCCCCGGAAGACAAGAGCAGTAAGAAGCAAAGTATTAAAGAAACAATACAAAATATTTTCTCAGAATTTCAGAGTAGAAATTGGGAAATGATCAATTGAATGAGATTCATGATTATTATAGGTACAGAGGCATTGTTCTTGAATATTCATGTTCTTAAAATAATTTAATATCACACATATGACAATTCTTCAAACTTTGTCCCTTCTTCAGTGTAGACACACACACACACAATTGAGAATTTTTCATGGAATGAAAACATTTGTGAAAATTACTACTGGTAAAAATAAGATAAAAAATTATGTTTGCTAATTATTTATGAATGATAAATGGGGAAATGTTTATTTTTGTATATTGATCTTGATATACCAACAAACAACTTTGTTTAATTTTTTTTGCTTTTAATGATGTTTGTATTTATGTTCCCAAATCTGCTATGTAGAAAATAAACTCTGTGACTAAAGAAAATTGCATTTCTTCCTTTCCTCCTTACAATATTAGCTGTGTTCCTCATTATTCATTGAGTAGAATTCCCAGTGCAGTGTTAACTATGATATTTTTCATGAATTATGTAAATTTGTCAAGTTAAGAAAAACTTTAACATTTCTAGTTTGCTAAGATTTTTTCTTTGCATTACTGAGTATTTAATTCTACTTTTACAATCAGTTGATATGACTTATTACATAAGTTATCAATAAGTTTTGAAATATGCTGTGGATCTTTTAAAATGGATATTCCTGAATTCAAGTTTTAATACTTTACTTACAGTTTGAATACATTTTGATAAATGATATTTGACTATGTTTTTACTTTCATTTACAGTCATTTATGGGTTTTAACACCTAGGTCACACTTACTAAATTCACAAAATAAATTTGATACTCTTCACCTGTTTTTCTCTTGAACATTTTATATAAAATACAGATTGTGTATATGCTTCTTGAATATTTGTAAAATTCTTCTTTGCCATAACCAGGATGTGCCATTTATTCTGTAGCTAGAATTTTAATATAAATCCTATATACTTATGAAAAGCTTATCCAATAACTACAGCAGTAAATCAGCACTCTGATCTTCATTTTCATCTTTATAGCCTGAGAAATTATGAGTCTTTTCTCTTTAATATTTTTCAGTGATGTGTGTTGAGTTTTTATAATTCAATTAATTAATTTTCAAGATAAACTAATTCAGTGTATGTGACTCACTCCTAAAACCATCTTTGAAGAATTGCAATAGTTACTGGTTTTCTCACTGCTTGATATTTGAGTATTTTTCCAATCTATTTTAAATATCAAAGGATATAAGCTAGTGATATTTGATTTCATTAGGAAGAGTAAGACACAACTTTGTCCTCAACGAATCAAGGTAGAGTTAAGACAATGTGTATGCAGACATAAAACATGTCAAAATAAGATCAAGTTATAAGATCTCCTAGTTGATTGTGATCTCCTTCCTGATGGCTCTAGCCATAAGGCCAAACACTCTAAGTTGATTTGTATTTCCAGTTCTACATAATTTCTACTCTTTTAATGTATTGCATCTCCTCAGATAACATAAGCCAGCCCCTTTCTCTCAGTTGTTTCAACTCAAATATGACCTTCTTGAGAGACTTTTATCACTAGTCTAATTAAAGAAGCACCCACACATCATCATTCTCTATTATTTTATTTCTTTGAAACCCTAATGTGACATTATCTGTTCATTTATTTGCCTGTATAGGTATTGCCTGCATATTCTAACTAGAATGTAAATTCTATGAAAGAAGAAATGCTTCAGTCATCATTGCCCCTGTAGTAACTTAAAGTATTCCTTGTAAAAAGTACACTGTTTTATAAATATTTGTTAAATAAAAAATAGCCTGACTTTTTCTACACTTCCACACTTTTGTTGACTACTAAATTCTTTAAACTAACATTGGAAGACAGATGTTCTTCATTTTAGAGAAAATCGCATACCAAGAGTTAATTATACAAGGAACATCAATATCCCAAATAGTGTCAGAGAGTTCTCCAGTACCACACAGCAAACAAATCATTTCACACACAAGAAATAACAAGGAATACCTTGATGCAAAAAAATTCTCTCAATTTTAAAATGGCATTTGGCTGTGCTAATTCGACAAATTTTTTGAAAAGCAAATTATCTGAAAAATCAGTCAATTTTTAATATGCTCTGTGTATAGAAAATATACTCGAAAGAGCATTTTAAATTGTATGTACAGTAAAGCATCCTTTAGAAGGAAATATTTCTCATATCAGATACACTGCAGCACTTTTATCTCTTCAAGTTCTTGACAAGTAGTGAGCTCTGTTATAGTTATCAGGGATTTCAAATATCTCCTCTGATAAAGGAGAACTACTCAGTTAAAACCCACTGTATTTTCCTGTTCCAGAAATAACAAAACTAATTGGCTAAGTAACACCAAGATGGCATTTCTTAAATGTCAAAGACCTCATTTCTCACCACTAGCACCACACTCAACTGAGACGAATGTGTTTTCTTCATGGTTACTGTTATGTTCCTGCAGATTTTCACTAAGATGCTGTCTTGCTAAGCAAATGAAATTTATATGCTGCACTCTCATCGTAACCATGTCCATCATCATCATCATTAGTCTTAAGGACTTAGGATGAACTGCACAAATAGAGCACACATGGCAAAGATCAATCAAGATCTAAAAAATATAAAACACTCAATTTCTCCAATGCAAAAAAGTACAAAGCATGGTACCTTTTATTTGTGCTTGTGTTCAGATCCAGATAGTCTCCAACTTTTGACAGGGAAGAATCACATTTTAATGAAATGGAGAACTCTCTTCCCACTATGGGAAGCACTCAGTAGAGAGCAAGCAGATTCGACTGCTCTCCCCCAGCATTGCCATTCTGTCATCTAGCCACATGTGCTCCTAATCCAAATCACCATGCATATGCATGGCCATATGTTTCCTCCTTGTGGGCCGCCTTAGTCTCCTCTTTGGTTCAATATCAACATCCTCATCTCTTTTCTTGCAGTTCCACACATCATCTTTTGCTTCTTGCACCTCTAGCCACACCTCAGGAAAACTGTCGCTATTAAGAGGGAAATGGCATTCCCTGGGATGTGTGCGGGTCAGCAATTTCTGACTGGGTATGCTGCAGTGCTATTCCTAACTGCTGTCTCCTCTGATCAGTCATCACAGAAAAGTCAATGTTTTCCTCTGCTTTGTTAGATGGAGTGTAGGCTGATGTTCTTTGCCATCTTCTATTTCTCAAATGAGTTAAGGTTCTCAGAATAACTCTGAAGGAAATGAGTTTTGCATGTATTTCTAGCAGCTTTGTCTGCAATGGAGGTGATCTAAACTGCTAGGACACCCAAGGGTGCGTTGGTGAGAAGTGCCATCACCCGTGAAATCTAAGTGTGAAGTAGTGGGGTGGGAACCAGTAGGAAGGGAAACAAAATCAAGTAGAAATGTGAAGAGATACACTGGTATTTCTTTCCATGAATGCCAGCAGGAAACTAAACAAACATTCAAATAAAAAAAAACAACAAAAAACTGTTCTTAAGTGTGATCTCCTAAGAAACACAGTTGACCCATAAAGCAAACTGCAATATAGATTTAGAGGAAAAAAATAACTTCAGAAAAGAAAACTAAATGTTCACATTCCCTGTATCAAATTTCTTAGTTAATTGATTCTCCTCTTAGCAACAGTTACATAATTTGTGGTCCCCATCCTGAAACTCTTAATGATTTTATGCTTGAATTTTGAGCATATATGCAATGAGAGATTAAAACATGGAAGATACATGAAAAATGTACGTCCCCTATTCATGAAAATGTGTCTTTGTGCAAAACCACAGAAAATATAGTTACATTAATTGTACTAAAATATAAAGTGTTTTCCCTTCTTCAGTAGTTTCGTTCTCAATCTGAGATAATATTTATTATTGACAGTATAATTACATCCTGAGCAAACAGAAATAATAATTTAAAACTGTTCACATGAATTTTGCTTTTCATCTTAATATTGTGCAACGGTCATTTTAAATACAATTATTAGAGCTTTTATGTGCAAACTCTAAAGTTACATAATTTGCATTCTTAACCCAAAAAACAAAAATGTATTTTTTTCTTATCAAAGCCACAGAAGGATTCTACAAAACTAGCTCAACTTTTTGTTTTTCACTTCTTGATACGTACACATCTACTAGTCCTCTATACTTTGTTATGCTGATGAATAAGGAAAGACAAAGAAAATGAAATATGATTGCTCTATACTTTTCCTTCATTCTATTTTGCCATTTTTGACCAAATGTATACTAAAATAGATAGATAACATTGTAAGAAAGGCTATAAGAGGGTGCCATGGTTGAACTTGTTCTTAGACTGTTATCTTCTTTTGACATTTGAAGATAGTTCTGGTTCCCATGAAGTGTGACCTCTTAGTGCTGTTAGCCTTCCTATTTACTCTAAACTTAACAGATTTACCTCTTGCTTGTTTGAGTCTCACTGAAACCCCACATTTCAGATCTATCAGCATTCTTTTCTTATTGAGTATCATGAATGCTATATGCAAATGGAGTAGCAAGGAACAAGGGACACATGTATTTCATGCCTCTTTACTGCTCTACCGTCTCACTGTACTCCACTTTCAAAATTCCAGCATGAAATCATGAAGAATTTTAAGATGGCAGTAGCATGGGATCAAACCAAATATAAACCCTTATGATTTAAGGACCTGTGTGGCAATGTAATTGCACTCCCAGAAAAGGGGCCCTGTCTTCTCTTGATTGTTGCCTTGGTAACTGGGAGTCTCTGTCTGAGGACTTAAAGGTGTGTTTCATTTTACTCTCACATTTCGATCATGCCTGGATATGTCCTGAAATTTTGAGAATACATTCTCCAATGTATTTACTTGAAAAGGAAGGAAATCTTGAGGAGAGCAAATAAACAATATATTCATTTAAATGTATTTTGTTCAAACAAACGTTAGAGGCTGTTTGAATCTCAGATTACCCAACACATATTGCTGAACTTACCCCAAGGCCTAAAGGAAGCATGACATATTAGAAAGAGTGCCAAATCAGTGAAAAGATGTCTTAATGCAATCTCTGTCATACTTTGAATCCGAAGTCTTTATCACCTGTGTAAGAGTATCACCTGCTATTACTAGGGAGAAGAGTATTTGTCTCCAAGAGTTGCTATTTGAGTAGGAATCTATGCAGTAAACAGACTCTATGCAACCCAGAGAAAAAACTCAACAGTATTTCAGACTCTGGATGTCATTAATGCTTTCAGTACAAAAATGTTGGATTTTTAGTACCAGTGCACAGAAGTTTCAGTGCTAATGGAAAAGGAAAGAGATCCCACAGGAAGAGGGGAAAAAATGGTAAATAAAATTTGTCCGTAGAAATAATAGCCATGATGAATATTTAAAATGTTAAATTCTGTGCCTCAGGGTACTAATAGGGTGGATTACCTCATTAATTCTCTTAATAAATCTGTAAGACAGACAGAAAAGAAACAAACTTCATGACGATCCCATTTTAAATAAGATACATATGAAGCCCAGAGAATTAATTCTCTTGCCTAAGGTCACACAGAGGGTAGGATATGGACGCAAGTTTGGAGAACAGAGAATGAGTTGGGGTCACGAGTGACTCAGGAGATTTCTGTACCATCTACAGCAATTCTTTCAGACCTGGACTGCACCTCCCTCCCCACAGGGGGAATTCGATAGCCAGATATATAAGGCATTTCAGCTTCTTCTTTAAAGAACCTATATTATGTTTGATTTAGAAGGCACAAATCTCTCCAAACTGATCTAAAAGTGTGTTTTTTCGAACTTTTAAACTAATACTTCCACCACATAGTTTACATCAGTGCCTTAAAGTCTGTTTCTTTTCTGTTCTATTCCATTTTTCCTTTCTAAAAAATGTATGTTTCTAAATTCAATAGATTGAAAAGATAATTAATGGTAATTTAAAATGTACTAGCTGATAAGACTCAATCCTTCAGGATATTGGAATTGTTATTGAGAGACAGCTGATTAAGCTTCATGTGACTCCAAAAACTTTATGTGAATTCTATTTATTGTTGTAGGGAGTGGTCATATCCTGCCATTTTCACCAACATAAAAAAATCACTAAGTTGATAAATACATACATAGAAAATTGATCTTGCAGATGGGGGTGGGGAGAGTGGGAGGGGGAAGGGGGGGAGAGAGAGAGAGAGAGAGAGAGAGAGAGAGAGAGAGAGAGAGAGACTGAGAGAGGATTTTCTAAAAGAAACAGACAAATGTAGGAGCAGATGAAATAACCAGATACCCAGTTCCTTTGCTCCAGATCCTTTCTGAGGTCACTCTTTTCATGCCTTTGAATTTTACTCATGGTCCCTTAATTCAAATGAGCTCTAATTTATTTCTGTGGAGTGTATAACAGGTAGAGAATCTCTGTTACACAACATGCAAAACTCATCAATATTGTTTAAGAATCTGAGGAGGAATCTCCTCCTGTCCTCCGTTAGTACATGCTGTGTGTGAAAAGCGTAAAGAGGAAGAAAATGAGTTTAACACTTAGTTTGGACCTCAGTTCTGTCTAGTCACTTACTAGTTTATTGTTTGGGTTAGAGAAACAAAAATGAGTAGACTGCTTAGGAATCTCCAGATGAACCAGAAGAGATTCAGTTCTCTGACTCCTACTGGGTTTTGTTAAGTTTATCTGTTGGTTTTATATAAAAAACAGGAGAAGGAACATTGTGCCCAAATGTAGAAAGGAACTCCAGCTATCCAGAGACAAGATCTAACAATTTTAATAACGTAGAAACATTAACATAGCTCACAGAAATATACCTCAAACTGCATATTACTGTAAAATGTAAATCTTATTTTTAATATTTGTGCTCTTATTATTGATTCTCACTAGAAAATCTAAAAAGAGGATCCATTTGAGAAATGCTCATGTATCCTACAATATAATTAGCTCTAGTTAACTGTGAACTCAGTGCTGCAGGGATTGCCGATTTTGTTTATTTTCCTATCCTGTACAACAGGGAGAAGATATTTAGTGACATGTGTAAATTCCATAGTTAGCAGGTGGCCTTGCATATTAGATGGATACTTGTTTTAACTAATCTTGAGTGACAGAGGTAATTCCAAATGTCACTTATGCTTACTGACTTTTGCTGATCATCTTCACTCATACTCCAAAGCAGTGATGTCTTATATCTGTACAATAAGAATAAGGGTGTATAGTACAATTGAGAACTGAACTATTGTCCTCAAATTCAAATTCATGGGACAAAAGCTGATTTGAGAAATTTCCAATTGTCTTCACTATCTCTAATTCATAATCTTAAAAAATTATGTAGCAGGAAAAAAAACTCACGTGTGGTAGTGACTGAGTTGTCAGGAATCTAAAGAATTGTACATTGGATCACAACTTCTGAGATCCACTTAAATTAAACACAAAATAATCCCTTCTTCTTGCTTGACTGCCTACTTGCCTTCGTTCGTGCTGTACCTTTCCTTAAAAAAAAAAAAAAGAAAGACAATGGAAGAATGAATTATACAGTAGGATATAGTCTTCATGATGTGGCCTCTTCTTAGATTCATTCATTAATTCTTTCACTCAATATTTTTGGTGGGAACTTACTAGAGATATGCCAAGTGGTAGGTAATAAGAATGTAATAATGTGTGTGGAGAGTTGTATATTTCAGATAGATGTTAATGCATTCCATTTCATATGTCTTTCTAATAGGAGTGACTGTCTCTCTTCTGAGTGCATGTGGTGGGGTGTATATGCATAATTACCTTCAATACTAGCAAAGTTTTGCAACTATCTCAATTAATAAAATTCATAAGTGACTCTACATGACTTGTAATACTCATTTATATAAGGCTACACAGCTCGACCTGGTATTCTTTCAGAAAGTTCATCAGTGGAACTCATGTAGGTATTAAGAACACATCGAGAGGTCTGTGAGCACTAGAACTGAGATTCTCAGTCAACAGTATAGACTGACTATTGGTATCAATAACCCAACATAAATAAATGAGACGTAAGCTAGATCAAGACCTCGTTTTTTTTTAATCTTCTGAGCTGTCCTGTGCAAATCCCTAATTGAAAAATAAAAAGAAAGCGAAAAGTTAAGAAATGAAAATCATTACTTTGTTATTAAGTTTTAAAGTAATTTATTATGTGATCTAAGTAACTGTGATAGGAAAAAGAATTTTGCATCCTCCTGGAAATAAGTTTGGTAAGAGACATCAAATATTAATTCAATATAGCTACAAATAGCTGTAAAAATGGATTATAAATTATAAAAGCCAGAATGTAAGCTCAATGAGGACAGAAATAGGTCTTTCTTGCTCACTTTCTTATTTGAAAGGTCTAATGTAATGCTAAAATAAATCCATAATTGGTGAATGGATTAATGAATGAATTAAATGTTAGGAAAGAAATACACCCGAGATATGAAAGTTTATACCAAGGGACCTGAATGAGCCTACGGATTAGGACAACTTTCCTGGAAGAACATTTCACGAGTCTGCAGGAAAAACATGTGTAAAAAGTCTGACTAGGATTAAGGCACATGTTGCATGCAAGGGTCCAAGAAGAATTAGTGTGACTGAACTGCAGAGGACGAAGGTGAAATTAGTCCACAATAGAAAATAAGGCTTTATTCTAACATCAGTGGGAAACTATTCACATTCTTCAGTCAGTTGTATGACAAGATTTTTTGTTGTTGTTGGTAAAGAGTACTCTGACTCAAGTGTGATGGCATAGTGAAGGGTTTAGTGTATTTGTTTTTAATAGTTCAGATAAGAAATGTCAGATAAAAACAGTTAAAGGACAGGAAAAATAAGTTAATGCAAATTACCTACAATATAAAACCTATGGTACTTAGAGATGGATAACTTTTGAAGCATGGAATAAAGGTGTCGTGTCAAGGACAACTTCAAATGTCCAGAAATGGATATATCCAGTTTCCCATACATTGAAAGAGGGACCAGTGAAAGAAAAAGTTCATGGGTTAAGATCACAGATTTTTGCTTTTTAGACATCTGACTAAAGTTGTCATGTAGGTAGCTATATATGTGAACTTGGAACTCAGAGATGATCGAGCTAGAGTGTAATTTGGGCTCTATGGCATGCAAATAAAAGGTCACTGAAGTTTTTGCCAAGAATGATATCAGTTCAAAGACAGAAAAAAATCACAGTCTAAGGATGCTATTGAACTTACAAAAGATGAACCTATAAGAGATTAAAAAGATATGACCAAAGAGCTAGAAAGAATTTAAGAAAATAAGAAGTCTAAGAGGTCATGGAAACCAAAGAAGCAACTGTTGCAAAAAGTAAAGTATATTGTATAAGATATCGGAGAAAAGTCAAATGAGAAGTTGAGAAAAATTAACCATTTTTATAGTAATCTGAAGTATATTGTTTACCTTACAAAGTACTCACTTAAGCCAGGCAGTTGGTTAGATTCTCCACAAACTTCATTTCATTTATAGTTGCAAATGAGAAAAGACATCTCTAAGTTGCAATACACCATTTCAGACCTCAGGCTGACAGAATCAAGGCACATCTGCAAAACTGACATTTTCCGTAATTTCTCTTCTTGGAAATGATAAGGATTGAGCACCCCACCTCTAATTAATTTGGGAAAGCGTGAGATTTACATTCATCTGACATTCATTGAAAACTTAATAGGAATCTATTTAAAATGTACCTAGAACATCAAGTACACCTAGTTAGCTAGCTCTACTTATTAAAATACAGAAGATGATGTAAAATGGTCAAAGCCAATTTGAAAAATAAGGGACTATTGAAAATCTAAAAAAATAAAATAAAATAAACTTATACTTCTGTTACATGCCATTCTGCTTGGTGCAAAAAAATTAAAAAAAATATTTCAAGTTGGCATCAACAAGCTCATCTGCATGCTGTTGGCCCCCAAATTTTAAATTATATATATATATGTATATATATATACATATATATATATATGCACTGATAGACAGACAGATAGATAGATATTGAAGTTCTCTGTAAGTAGACATTCTATTTTCAGGTGAAAATCTAGTATATCAATGAAAATAAGAAAGTAACCACATTTAGGAAAATACATGATGATGAACAAAAGACTAAGGACTAAGGCCTTTGGAATATCTAAAATCAAGAGGAAAAGTGAGTTTTGATAGATATTCCACTCTGAGTAATTACTTTGCTTGTAGTTATTTAATGGACTAGTAGACCCTCATGGACAAGAACTATAATGAGAGTGAACAGCAGAAGATCATACATCCTAGATATGGGTTGCACTTTTGGAATATGATCCAAGCTATCTTCCTATGATTAGACTCCTCTATAGCTTCCTGTTACACTCATCCAGTTACTAAATCATAGGAAGTGCATCAATACCTTCTTATTAACTACTCACAATTTCTCATTCCTATGCCCAAGTGTCCAAGTAAGCTTAGTATTTCTTAAAACATGGTGACGGTAGAACAATTTGATCCAGATCCAAAGAAGATGGAGACAAGACAATGGAGGAAAGCTAAGAGAAAGCATGACTAGAAAATATATGGGAAAGGCTGTTTATCAATTAGCATTTTTGATGGGAAAAAAACACCAGACTCAAATAATTTAATAAAACAGAATAATTTAGTAAAAGGACTATTTATAATGGTATGCTTAAAATTAAAGAAATAAATCAAGAACAAAACAACAGCAGGGGTATTTGTACTTAGCAAGCAGTTATTTTGACTCTTAGAATTGAAACAGCCAGCATTTACTGGAACTCACTGAATGGTGACCTGGTAAGAAGGGATCAAAGGGAATAAACACATTTATCTCACTCTTCTTATTTCTGGTGCTCCGCCATCACTTTTCACCAGCCAAACCCAAAAGACAGGGTAAAGGAGCTTGCTGATAATCTGTTGAGGTCTGCCTTTCTACACAAGGAACAAAGTATAGAATACATCTAGAGGGTCAGATAGACTCATGCTAAGTATCTTTTTAAATAAGTTATTGGACTGGTAGTTCTTGCTTTTGTGTTAAATTGAATTCATTAAACATATTTAGAGCAGAATAGGTACCATAGGCTATTTCTTTAAGATGTGAAAAGATTAATATACCTCATATTTTACCCTTACATGATGAGAAAAGTGGCAAAGTAATTATATATATGTATATAGACACACACACACATATATATACACACACACATATATAAAATTATGTATCTATGAAGTGCAGAAAGAAAAAAACCTAGGAAGGTAATTAAAAGGAGAAATGTATTCCTTAACATATTATGAACTAAGACTCTGGTGTACAAATGCTTCTTAGCTGAAAATAATGCAAATTTTATGTTTTGGTTAGCTAATCAAATTAAATTTTAGCCAAATCTCCTTATGCTAATCAGTAAAAGAAAAGCAATGGCTAAAATAAAATCGTTAAAGAAGTGTCTATAAAGGGCAAAAATCTGCTGTTATATGTGAATATAATACAACAGAAAAATTGAAAATGAATAAATGTTTTCTTGAGTACTTACTGTATGATAGAAACTATACTAGTCATTGGAGTTATAATGATAAACAACAACATGCATTGGATTCTTCTTGGAATCAAATATCTAGTAGGAAAGGTAGAGAAATTATCAGATACTTGCAGTTTAAATTAATATGAATTATTAGGAAAAGAATGGAGGTGCTATGGGAGCTTAGATAGAAGAAATAAGCATTAGGGATTTGGAGTTCATGATACTTAGGTCAAGAAAGGCTGTCTATCAGATACTACAATCTAAATTATCACTTGAAAATTGTTACCTGAAAAAATCCACACAAAACATCTAGAGAGAAAGAATTTTCTTAGGCTGAGAAAATGGCATATATAAATTCAAGAGACTAGGAATCCTGTCAACGTGGTATTTTTAGAGAGAAGTAAGATACTAAATATTTCTGGCATTCAAAGGGTAAAGTGAAAGAGTTAAGGTCAGTTATATCATCAAGGGTAAATTCAGGATAAGAGCACATGAGGAAAGAACTCTGGAGGACACTGGAGGTCATTCAGGGGTTTTAAACAAGGCATGTGGCCTTAACACATTTGCATTTAAAAAAAATTATCCCAATGAATAGAATATATTAGAAGAAAGCTAGGTGATGAATTAACACATAGCAATCAAAACAGCAGTTAATAATTACTTGAGCTAGGACATTAGGAATACAATTTAAAGCACTAGATGAATTTCAGAAATATTAAAAGTTGTAATTTTAAGTATTTATGATGATTCAGTAGGGCCGTGGAAAAGAGAGAAGCGAACATGATGTCTCCGATGACCCACAGTTCTATTGCCAGAGACAGAAACTTCAGAGAAAAAGAGAAAAATCAAATTTGGGGTAGAGAGAGGCAAATTTAAATTTTGGTTTTAAGAAGGGGGTACTTAGAACATTTTCAAGTATTAAACATTAGGAAGCATGTGAAAACATGGATCTGAATTTCCTGTGAAACTTACTGGCTGGTTATATAAATTTAGGACTATCCGTGCATGAGTGGTAATTTAGTTGCTCATAAGGTAAGGTTACTGTGAGAATGCACAAAAAAAAAACAGCTTTAAGGAGAAAAATTTAAGAATAGTCAGAAGAGGAGTCTGCTGAGAACAGGTGGCATGAGAGGTACAAGAAAAAGCAGAAAGAATGTAGTATGAAAAAATCCTTACGGAGAGAAAATCTGAGTTTAACGTTGGAGTGTAGTATATATGTTTTCCAGTGACTGTGACATGCATGAAAGACAGACCAGAGTTCTAGCTTAAGGAAAGAAAGAGGTAGGGCACAAAATTTCATAGCTCTCATTTAGCTAGACAAAGTTATAAGACATAGTGTAGGCAGACAAGGTAATTGTTTTTGCTGTGTACAAGCATATTGATTGATTCCAATTCATCCTAGTTAATTAGACCTCTTGATACTGAAGCTCAATGTTTAGTAAGCAGGTGATGTTAATGATTAGTTCTGAGTGACAAAGGCATTATTCTGTTGGATCCAAAGGTTAACCTTAATTCAGAAATCTTCAGAGGTGTTTCTTTTTAAAGCATTCACTAAATCTCTTAAGTGGCAAAAGATAAAGCAGGTTAAAATATTTATCCTAATTTTTTAAGGATATCTAATTAGAAAATTATAAAATACATACATATTATTAGAGCCAATTATTTTGGAAAATAAGCTATTCAAGGGCAATGGCCATGCCCATTTGAGTCATCCTTAATAGCTAACACTTAACCTTTCCTGGTACATACTGGGTATTCAAATACATAGATATATAGACAGATAGATTGATCTTGCACAATCGCAGTTGAATTAAAAAACTCAAAGATGGCAACAAAGGACATTCCTTGCTTTGCTCCTAAAAGGAACAACTAACTATTATGCAGGGAAGATAAATCACTGAGAATCTCAGAACATGGTGGTGAGGTTGAAGCACCCCGTGAACCTCAGAGCACAATAAACTACATTAAAAGACCTGCAGAGGAGATCCATACATTATTGCTAGGGAAGATGGGTGGAGACAGATTCTCTGAAGTAGCAGTCTTTGGTGGATAGACACGTAAGGCTGATAGCCTAGACAACTGTCCTGAGGAGAGAGTGGAGGCTCTGTGAAGCACATTTCCTTGGGTCACATGAAGTCCAAAGTGGAAGAGGTGGTGTGCTCTGTATCAATAAGTATTCCTATTATAAAGAACCACAGAGAAAGCACTCTAGATGGTACGCTCTCTCTTCCCCATCCCCATTGAGATATGTGTGCTGGCACATATCTTCACATGTGAAGAATATCAACAGCAGATAGACTACTGTGTCTCAGATATGGGACCCCAGAAGGAAAGGTCAACAGTAGTGCCACACACACATGATCCAGACCTTCCCAGCACATTCACAATAGCAGATGAGCCCCTCTGTGTCCCCCTCATTCTGCTGATCCAGCAAGAGACACTTACTGACTGAGCACCTGCGGCAGACAACAGTAAATGAAAATTAAATTAATTAAATAAAGCAGAAGTGTCACATAGCAACTTAAAATTTAAAAAGAGCTCACTTTAATTTGCTGACCCAGATTCTAAATGGCAAAAGAGAAATATGTTAGGCTGCTTGAGACCTCTGGTAATATGACATCACAAAGTGAGT
This sequence comes from Solenodon paradoxus, assembly GCA_004363575.1. Lineage (NCBI taxonomy): Eukaryota > Metazoa > Chordata > Mammalia > Eulipotyphla > Solenodontidae > Solenodon > Solenodon paradoxus. The sequence goes on from RJWH01000531.1 coordinate 22,333, forward strand.
ACAACATCTCTTCAGAAAACAAACTCAAAGACATGGGCTATTATAACTGGCTAATGGATAAGGAATTCAAAGCGATTAACATAAATTAATTCAAAGAGATGCAAAACTCAGAAAAGCAACTCAAAGAACTTGGGAATATAATTAATATAAAGCAGAAATTAAAGCTTTATGATAATATACATATCAAACCTTTATAAAGTTATGAAATTGTGTTCCATTAAAAAAATAAGCTTTCAATAAACTATTAGAGATTCAGGATGTGAAAATTCAATAAATGAGATTGAGTGCTATAAAAAGCTCTGGAAACAAAATAGAACTAAAGAAGTAATGAGTAGTGAGATGGAAGAGAGAAACCTAGAAATGATCCAGGTGAAGAAGAAAGTGATAATAGAACTTGTTTTTTTAATGAGGAACTACTATGAGAACTATTTAATTCAATTAGAAAATAAATATTATGAAATGTGAATATACTACAAGGTAAAGAAAAGGAACCAGAAATGTATTGAAAGAAATAATAACTGAAAACTACCTAAACCTAGGGAAGAAACTATATACAAGTCCCTGAATTTAATAAATATGACAATATACACGGAAAATCCGAAAGACTCAAAAATTATTGGAAACAGCAAATGAATACAGTGAAATGACAGGTAACAAAATTAACATACATGAATCTGTTGTATTACTATATGCAAATAATGAACTAACAGTAAGGAAAATCAGGAAAACAATCCCATTTACAATCCCATCAAAAATAATGAAATATCTTGGAATAAATTTAATCAAGGAGATAAAAGACCTGTACACTGAAAACTATAAGACATGGTTTAAATAAAGAGAAACAAAAATATTTCAAGCTCATGGATTGGAAGAATCGATATCATTAAAATGACTATGCTACCTAACACAATATACAGCTTCACAACAATCCCTATCAAAACTCAATAACATTTTTGAACTAGAACCAAAAATCACAAAATTTATTTGGAGCTACTAAAGAACTCAAATGTCAACAAAAATAGTAATAATAAAAGAACAGAAATAGAGGCATCCTTCTCTCCAAAGTCAAAGTATCATACAAATTATAGTGAATAAAGAGTATAGTATTATAATATAAACAGACAGATTAGTGAAACAGAATTTAGAGCTCAGAAATAAACTCACACAGATATGGACAATTGATTTGCTTTTTCATCATGCAATGAAGCACAAACTATCTTTCAGCAGATGGTGTAGGGAAAACTGGACAGTCACAGGCAAAGGAATAAAACAAGACCATTCTGTCACACTATACACAAAAACTTACTAAAATAGATTAAAGATTTGGATGTAAGAAGCCATAAAACACATAGAAGAAAACTTAGGCAAGTTGCTGCCTGACATCTGCCTGAGAGGCATCTTTAGAGACTCAACTCCAAGTTTTGCTTTGCAAGAAGAATAAAAGCATAAAGCAACAAATGAACAAAAGAGACTACATTAAACATAAATCTTCTGCCCCAATAACAGCTATCAAAATGAAAAGATATCCTACTGAATAGGAGATGATATTTGCATATTATATGTCTAAAAAGGCGTTAATATACAAAATATATTAAGAACTCATAAAACTCTACAAGAACAAAAATAAGCAACCCTATAAAAAAATGGGAAAAAGATCTGAACAGACTTCTCCAAAGAGGGCATGCAGGTGTTCAAAAGCACGAAAGGATGTTCATAATTTTTATTATTAGGAAAATGCAAATCAGAGCAATGATGAGATATTATCTCACGCCTGTGAGAATAGCTATTATCCAAAAGACAAGCAACAAGTGATGGAGAGGTTATGAGAGAAAGGAAGCCTTGCACACTATTGGGGGAGTATAAATTTGTGTAGCCATTATGGAATGCAGTTTGGACATTATTCAAAATATTAAAAATAGGAATTCCATATGACACAGTTACTCACTTTTAGGTATTTACCTGAAAAATACAGAAATACTAATTCAAAAAGATATATGAACTTTGTTTATTGCAGTATTTATACGATAGTCAAGAAAGGGAAATAATCTAAGTGCCCATTGACAGATGAGATGATAAAGAAAATATAGTAGATATAGACAGTGGTGTGCTACTCAGCTAAAGGAGAGATAAAAGCTTGCCATTTGTAGCACTTGGATGGACTGAGAAGGTATTATATGCAGTGAAGTAAGTCAGAGAGAACCAGACAATTGCCATATGTTTTCAGTCATGGTATATAGAGAAACTAAACAAATGAACTAAATAAAACAAAAATAAATTTTTGACTATCCATCTAAATTAGTGGTTATCAGAGGAAAGGGGAAAGTGAAGTGGTGGACTGGATCAAAGGGGTCAGTTTTATGGTGGATGGAATTAGTCTTTCATTAATGAACTTAGTGACGCATATATAGATATTGATTTATAATGATGCACACCAGACAGCTTTATAACTTGTAAGTATGTAACTTCAGTGAAGTTATATAAAAAAGATTCTCATACAAATATTTGGCTGAATATTTCTGAAGCCTATTCTAAATGTGGTTTCTATTCACAATAGTTTTTCCCTATGCATTAATGATGATTTTTGTCTAACCCACATTGTACTGACTTGGAAGAAACATTCAACAACTCTGAACAGTAACTGGTGGAACACCAAAAATCTCTAAAATTGTTATGTGTTCCACATATACATATATATATGTATATATATACACACACACACAGAAGTTGTCATAATTACGCTGATGATCTAAAATTGTATAACAGTTTGCATATTACAAAGGACTTTCATAGACTATTTGTTTTTATTAGAGCTTCAGAGAAACCCATGCAGAAAAGATGCCAAAATATTATTTCCATATTTTTCCATGTGATTAATTATTCCTTCAACAGGCATTGATTGTGCTCCAAATACTGATAATAACCCTTGCCAGAAAGACACATATATTATTTGGCACAAATTCTGCCCTAAAATAGCTGATAGTCTTATAGAACACATATGATAATGGCATAAATAAGAGATAAAATAAAATAAAAAAATAGCACAATCTCTTGTATTAGAAGATTGTGAAAAAGCATACATTTTTGTTTAGAAATAAAACTTTAAGCAAAATGGTGGTGCATATTAGTGAGATTTTAAGTTATTGATTTACTTTATCAATTTTTGGACATTAAAAATAATTACTAGATGTCTGTAGTAATTTAGACAATGAATGAAGTGTTGGGTGCATAAAAAAACATATTTTAAAATATTGGATATGCAAAGATGAGTATTAAAAAGAATGTGGTCCTTTAGATATCATCAGCTTTATGAGGAAAAATATCAAAATATGATAGGGCTGGCACCATCTTTAGTCCTAGAAAAATGAAAATCCTGTCTCAGCCTCTAGGTTTTTATGAGACTTTACTTAGTATAAAGGAGTAAGATGAACGAAGAACTCTTGCAGTGCAGATATGGAGGAAAAGAATGGATTGAAATGTTTAAAAAGGCTTTCGAAGGAAATAAAATTTTAAATAAGAGCACATTTGATTTTAAAAGTATCGCATTGTTTTGTTTAGCTACAGTAATTATGATTTAAAACTTGTATGAATAGTTGCTTTCTTCAAAATATGTTTTTGAACAATATTGTTAATAAAATTCACACATTTTTGTATTACTTGCTACATGACTAAAATGCATCTGATTTGAACATAAACCTTATAACATTACCAAATTCCTATGAATAACTTCAGTTCCATGGAAAAGGATGCTATGCTATTCATAGAGAAAGTTCACTAAGCATAGTTTTTCAGAATAAACTCTATAAATGATGGAATGGAAATAGGAGACAATGGTAAAAAAAATTTACATTCTAGCTCTGCTAGAAATGACTGAACTATTGAACTATTGAACATGGACTTTCCTCTTGATTTTTTTCCATGTTGTTAGGGATAGATTAGATCAAGCATCACAGAAAGGTTATGTGCTTGCTCTTGCTTCTCTTCTATGTTAGCGACACACATTTCTATACAGCCATTGACTCTTTTTCCACTAAGTCAGAATTACTATGTAAGGTTAAAACCATTTGTTTGTATGAAAGGTATAACCTAGAAGGCAAAACCAAATAGTTAACTGGCTAAGTAGATGAAAAGAAACATGGTACCTTTAGGGGAAACTTGATGTAACCAGGGCTCTTCCTTGGTAATTTTATGTAATTAAATTTCTGCTTTTCCAGAAGCATTCCAGGTGTACACAGGTGATATTGCTGTCAGACAGGTATTGCTATCACACAGATGAATAACTCCTTGCTCAGCAAGTAAATGATCAAGGACTAAGATTATTCAAAACTATTTTATCACATGACTCAAGCAATTGTTGCTGAGATCACACTGTTTTGACTGTGGAAAATGGTTATTTCTTCAGGGTTAAGGATTCAATCAGAAAACTTTTCTCCTTTTGGAATGTGCTGGGAGATGCAAACAAGAATATTGTCCAAGAAAAGGAGTGAGAAACAGGAGGCAAGAACTGAGAGAAATACACACAGGCCAAGTGTGGTCATTTTAAGGTCATTTCCCCTTATAGAGCCACCTTCACATGTCTTTAAATCTTCATTTCAAAGTCACCAGATAACATGCAGGTCCAGTCAAGACGCAGTTTTCTTCACGTGTCATATGAACTCAAGAATCTATTTCCTGGTTTGACTGCGTAAGAGTTCAGCAGTACTTACAGAATCCTTCCAGTGACGTTGAAGAGTCATTCTGAAGGTGTCTCTTCCAATAGACAAAATCTCCAGGCTGTAAGGTTGTGTTGCTTAAGATTTTCTTTTCCTAGAATGTTCCATGAAAGAATTTCTCAAGCTGAACCTGGTTATTTTTGACAGTGATATCAGGTCTTTGCAATGTTGAAGTATTTCTCCTTTAACCCACTATGAGTCAAAAGAGACAAATAAGGATACACTGAGAACCCTGTGACTATCTCAAAAGCTGAGGTTATGAATTACAAAAGGTGGAATCTGAGATTTAGAAAATCAAAGGCAATCATTTTAACCAAGGTATCTGAGAAGTCTCTACAAATTTTGCCAATTCTGTTTTAGTAGCGATAGAGGGAGAGTTCAGAATGGGTTGCTGCCTATCTGAGTCATCCCACAGGCCCTTTCCTGAGCACTAAAAGCCAAGAGGTCAAAGTTTATCTCCTCTGGTTGAGGATTCCCGCAATCATCAACTTAATGTTTTACCCAAGACAACAAGGAGCCCAGGACCACCATGTCATGTCGGAGGCTACTACATAGACATGGAGGATGGGACTCTGCTGACGGGATGGACCTATAAATGCCTTTTGGCACCAGATGCTTTTAGAACTAAACGGGAAAGTCTCTCCCTATCTCACGTGGAGCCACATGCAGTGATGGCCTGGTCTTTGATGTTTGAAAGCAGTCTTTTACCAATAGCTTTTCCTCAGGCTAAAGGAGGGGTATAAACGTAGGAATCTCAGCGTAATCCCCTACAGCTCATCCTACCCAGGAGAACTTTGTCTCCTGCTCCGCTTACTTCTCCATTTTCTCTAATAAGCTTATAAAACTGCACTCTTAATGCTCCAGAATTCTTTTGTGAACCATTCACAGCCAAACCCCAGACCACCCTCATCAATAGTACTATATATAAGTACCATATATATATAGTACTATATATATATAACATCAAGAGAACTTACAATACGAATAGGAGTATACTGCTCATTTATTGTTTCTATTTTGATCACAATTTTAATATTCTTCTAGGGATAAATGTCTTTTAGTTTATTTAAAGAAACTATCTCCAAACTTGGCATATAAACTTTAATAAATAGGAATTAGAATCTCCCTTTTAATTTCCTCTTACTGTAAATAGTTCCTATAGATTCTTTTTAATTAACTTTAATGGAATGGATTATTTATGAGCAACAGAAGAAAAAAGGAAACATAAAAATACTTCATGTAGTATAAATCAAACACTGGTTTCACATATGTATAGACTCATTCACATTTTATACTTTCAATATGAATTTGTTATCAATGAAGAAAAAGGCTTCAAGTCACAGAGGTATTCTGGGAATGAGATTGTCATAAATGAAATTTGATTATAAAAAATAACATAAAATTGCAAAATCATTTGAATTTTAGAAAATAATTTAGGGAAAAATTAAAAACTTTGAAATGAAGTCTCTTTGTTGGGCTTCCTAGTTGATAGAGTTTTAGAAGGATTCCCATGTCCCATTACAGATATGGATTTTACTTGCTCAAAAAGTGTAGATATTGTTGTGCTCTGATGGAGCAGCGGTCAGTTCAATTGCCTCTGAAGGAGCACAGGTCACATACCTCTGGGTTCAAGTTCTGGGTCTGGGGGGAAAAAAACCAGTGTGAACAACTAAATGAAAATGAAATTAAAAAAGTAATATAGATAGAGAATTAGAGTGTGTTTAATAAGTTCAACCCATTCTCTGGACCTCTTTATTTACTTAAAAGCCACTGTCTTATTTAATAACGAATATCTATTATTAACTCATATGAAAGTAGAAGCATTTTAATATTAATAACCCATATTTACAAAAATTATGAATATAATCAAAACCAAAATGAAACCACAGGTTTGAATATCATCTTTATAACTAACATATATGATTTATATATGATTTAACATAATGATTTAAAGGAGCTGACTTTTAAATATAAAATTGTTCTCTTCTAGTTATGACAAAGTAGCCGGCACTAGCTATTTTTTTCTTCTAAGAATGGCTATCAAAACTGGATAAAGTTTAATAAAAAGAGGGCATCAATTTTAATATGTTTTGAATAGACACCAGCTAAGATTTAAATAACCCACATGCCAGAGATAATCATAATGGAAATACATCTGGATGTGCTGTGTATTTATACCTAAATGTTTTCCTAAGGCAATTTGCTGGTTCTAATGGTGAAGCATAGAAGCTGAACAAAAAGTCATGATGTAGATATTGAAGTTTTACTGCCTATATGAAACTAAAATTTGAATTTAGAACTGTCAGGCATTCATAGTTGGAAGGATTAGTTTCAGAGACTAGAAAAGCAGACAAAATTAAGCCATGGATTCTGTGTGCAATTTCCTCTTGAGAGTTTTGTTGGTTCCTGATTTTAATATTTGTAGTCCACAATTTTAAAAATATAAAATGAAAAATTACTGAATGAAGAAAAATTAATCAGATATTTCAACTGCTTCTATGTGCCAGAGACACAAAAGTTGGAGTTGTAAGTTCACCTGGAACAAGAGATACTGGTAAAGACCAAAGACTTTTTAGTTATGAATCTAGAAAAGGATAAGACTTAAGACTGATGGTACATTGAAATAAACTAGTTTGAGTAATGTTGCTTGTAGTGGTATACTGATGGAAGGCAATTAATCTATTACATCACCCAACTCTCGATAATCATTCACATCAATATCTAAAATGAAGTAAATATTGGCAGGAATATTAGATAACAGATTCAAATGGCCAAAATCTACACAAAGAAAGATCACAGGAAAGTTTTATGCTATAGAAATATTTAAATTATCATATAAAGAATTAAAATAACTGTGTTAATGTTTGATGAAACAGATGGCTATGATAAGGAATTTCATTGAAGAAGTTTAATATATTTAAAGAACCTATAGTTAATAGAGATATAATATAGAATCACTAAAGTCAAGAATTCAATGGACTCAGCAAATTTGAGGGTATAAGACAGATGATTAGTGAAATAAAAGTTACGTTGGTTAAAAAAATTCAACTTGAAAAATAGAGAAGAAAAAGAGCAACAAAGTAGAGAAAAAGGAGAAAAAAATTATGTAAGATTCAGTGAAAATTTTCATATGAATGCAATTTGAGTCTCAGTAGAGAGTAATAGAAGGAAAGTGAGTCAGTGTAATATTCAAAAAGATGATAAAGAATTTGCAAAGCTAATAATCTACCAGCTCAGATATTCAAGGAGCTTCAGTGTTCCTAAGCAAATTCTAAGTTCCTAAGCAAGTTCCAAATACAAACCACACATAGGCCCATCATAGTAAAACATAAAAATAAGAAAAAAAAAAATCAGTGATATGAAGTATACTCTCTTCAAACCATAAGACTCAGGAATGACTTTCCACCAAAACTCTGAACATCAGAAGATAAAGAAATGATATTTGTGCTGTGCTAAAGTAAAATATACTGTCCTAAATTCACTTCTGGAAAATAATTATTTATTTATTTTTAAAACAAGATTTAACATTTTTTTGTTTTAAAAATTATTTTATTATTTCACAATGCTGTATATTCTTTAGGATTTTGAATTCACACCTCGGTCTGTGTGTTTCACCCAAACCTACCACCAGAGTCCCATATCCCTTACTACTACCTTGTCCCCTCCTTCCCTTGTTCACACCTATCCCAAGACAAACCACAGTCTGTGTCCTCTGAATTTTGTTGAGATTTTTCCATCCATTTGTTTTGTTTTTTCATGTTCCACTTGAGTGAAACCATCCTGTATGTCTCATTATCATTCTGGCTTATTTTGCTTAGCTTAATCACCTTCACTTTCATCCAGGTTGTTGTAAAAGGCATGCTTTCATCTTTTTTTTAACAATCACACAGAAATCCCTTAAGTATATATAATACAGCTTCTTTATTCAGTCATCTGTTTATGGACATTTTAGGCTGTTCCTTGGTCTTGGATATTGTGAATTGGACTCCTATGAATATAGGGTTGCATGCAATTTTTCTAGTTAAAGTTTTTTGTGTTGTCTGAGTATATGCTTAGAAATGGGATTGCTAGATCAAATGGCAGATCCATTTTTATTATTTTGAGTCACCTTTATGCTTTATACCTTTATACAGAGAAGTTCAAGTAATTTACATTTCTAACAACAGTGTACGAGGGTTTCTTTTTCCCCACACCCCCTCCAACACTTGTTGTTTCTAGTCCTTTTCATATAGGACATTCTCAGGTATGAGAGATGTCTCATTATGGATTTTACTTGCACTTTTCAGTGCTAATAACGTTGAATCATTTTTCTGTGTTTTCGTAGGCCATTTGTGAGTCTTCTCAGAAAGGTGTATATTCAGCTCTTCTCATTTTTGAGTGGGTGGTTTGTTTTTTGTTGTTGAGGTATGTGAGTACTTCACAGAGTTTGGATATTAAACTCTTGTCTGGTATATGTTGTTGCACTCAGTGGGCTGCTTTTTCATTGTAGTTGTTTTTCTTTGTTTTGTTTGTTTTTGCTTTTGCTATACAGAAACTTTTTTAGTTTGCTGCAGTCCCAACTGCTTATTTTTCTGTAGTGTCCTCTGCTGTAGGTGTCAGCTCCCTGAATACATCTCTGAGGCTAATGTCCTGGAACATTTTTCTTATTTTTCTCTATACATTTTATGACTTCTGGCCTTACATTCAAGTCTTTGATCAGTTTTGAGTTAATTTTTTTTGAATGACACTAAAGAGTAATCTAGCTCCAGTTTTTTGCAAGTGACTGTTCAATTTTCCCACACCAAACAATGTATTAAAAATAAAGATAAAATAGACATACTTTCTTCCTCCCGCACTCCAAAAAACTAAATATTCTGAGAAGGCTTATGGCCAGCACATCCACAGTAAGGAGCTATTAAGGACATTTACTTCTAACAGATCAAAAATGATCCAGATGAAAACATGGAAGCATGGTATTATAAAAACAATTGATGAAAAGAGCTGTAAAAAAAATACATATAATATATAAATGATTTTAGAGGTATAAGAAATGATTTGAGAGGCAAAGTAAATACAAAAATGCAAAATATGACAAAAATGGAAATAGTATATGTTTGCATGTTCAGAAAAATATTAAATACATCATAGATTTTTATCAGTCAAAAATCAATTTACAATATCCAGGCAAGTATTTAAGGAATAATTAAATAATAGATTTATAACATGATAATCAGAAGATATTATAAACTACTTCATGCCAAAATTCAAAAATTAAAGTTAAAAAGAAATTTTCCTAGAAAAAATGGAATTCATCAAAAGTTGCCATAAAAATTGGAAATACAAATAAGACTATGTCCATAAAAAATATCGTTGTTTAAAAACTTTTTACAAAATAAACTTCTGGACTTCAACTGCAGATTATGGTAAGGATTTAAGAAAAATTATGCCAATATTATACAAAATACCAGAAAATAGATAACAAATATGAATGATAATCTATCAAAATTTATAGTGCTAATAAGTTTTAAATTACAGAAAGATAATGCAATGAAGAGAAATTATGGATCTATCTATCTTAAAAACCTAGATTAAAAAATCTTGACTGCCTTATTAGAAAACTGGATTCCACAATATAACAAAAGGGCAATATATAAAAAAAAAATGAAGTTTCATGGAATTTAATTTTTTAAATAAATTAATGTGAGTAACCACATTAGAATAATGGAGATAAGTCACATTTATTTCAATGGATACAGAAAGCAATTGATAAAAAATTCAATGAAAATTCATGCTAATTTTTTAGCAGAGTGAAATTATGTTAATATGTGTTACCTATCTTAAAATTTAGAACATGATATTTAATAATTAATAATAGCTCTTTTTTAGAGGTTAAAATTATATAGAATTCAGTTGTTTATTGTAATGGAAGTCTTACTAGGAAAAGAAATACATTTAGATTACTTGAAGTCCTCTTCAATTTACAAGAAAACACGACATTTATAAAGGATTATGAGAGTGTGTATAGGGTGAAATATAGAGAAAGCAGCATGAGATTTTTAAGGTTTTGAAAATCTGATACCCAAATTGAAAGTTACTATAAATTACCAAAAAAACAGAATTGATAATTGCAAAAGCTGGAGTACAATTTAATTCTTTCAGTTTGAGATAGCATCTGAATAGCAGGATATATTCTTACCAACTAGAAACTAAGTAGAAACTGCAAACCACTCTTTGAACTAAGAAATACAACCATGCAAAGAGAATCAAGAAAAAAAATTCAATAATTTTGGATTTGAAAACATGAAACGAAAGTCATCCCCAATGATTGAAGCAGAAACACATTATTGTCCCAAAAGTAAATACAATTTCAGGAAGACAACTTTGCATTTCATTTCCTTGTTTCAGAGATAAGGATCTCTACTAGAAGACAGCTGATAGTTCTGTTGCTACTCTCTTAATCCAGTAATATATTCATACATTTGGATATTCTGTTTCTCATAATAAAGAAATATATCAATGAGTAGATGCTAGCACACTTGTTCTGGAGCTTGGAGTTAGATTATTTATGCTATGTTGAATAAAAGTTCCTTGAGATATGAGTGTTATTAAGGTTTTCTTATAAAAGGAAAACAAAATATTAGGATCTTTGCCTAGGGAGAGACTGGAAGAAAGCAGGGTAGGGAATGCCTTGGCAGAGCAGACCCTGCAGTGGTCACATTAAAATCTGACCTTTGGGAGAGCAGCACCTATATTCTTGGGGTCAAAGAACAGGATCGGAAAGACTGCCCAGACGATGTGGTTTTGACCAGTTGGCTGCACAGATGCACTGACCTCTGTAGTCATCTTGGAGGAACCTTTGCCTCATTATAATCTGCTTAACAAAAAATTGTTTATGGACCCAAACATTAGCTCATTATAAAGAGTGAATTATGGGTAAAGAATATTCACAGTTGAGGAAATGCCTATTCTTGAAAAAGACAACCTTTTTTCTAGAAATCCCTACCTAAGATCATCCCAAAATACCCCTGGGGCAGGAATGGGGAGGACAACAAAGTATCCTCTTTCAAATCCAGTTAAGTTTTCATCACTTTGAGGAGTGTATTTTCTTTTTCTCTTGCTGCAATAAGCCTTCTGCTTGCTTTCAACTGTGTTTGGTATGCTAATTTTAGGCACCGAACACAAGGACCTGGACTCTGAGCTTCATCCAAAGCCCAGTGCTAACAAAATGATTGCTTCAAATTACTGAGGAATAAATTTTTAATTTTTAATTTTAAATCAGAGCTATCAGATGATCCCATATCTAAATTCTATATTGCATTTGGAAATTGTTAAATACACCAATTTTCACTAAAGACAATGTTTATCACTTAGTCCTGTTACAAAGTAGCCAACGAGATCAGAGAGTTATACCAGAAGTAGAGATAATTTAAAAGGAGCTTTATTTAGCCAGCGGCCATAGGGGCAAAAATGGACCCAAATCATACGTCCTTGAACCCAAATAACACAGGGTATTTATAACAGCTTTTTTTTCTCTTCCTCTGGATGTCCTGGGGTATGTACATAAGTTTAACAAATGAAGTGGTTTACAGAAGCAGAGATCATATCTACCCTAAAGTAGAAGTCACACCCTAAACATCTTAAGCTATCTTGTTAGACATTTATCTTCTTCCTAGATCTCAGTAGATTCACAGAAACCCCTCCAGCCAAGGTCTTACTGGGCAGGTCTAAGGTTTCTGTTTCTCTGCCAGAGGATTATCTAGAAAGTGGGGACTTCAGGGCTTTAGGGTTTACAGAGTATCCCAGCAAAACTGAGGTTTCTGTAGTTCCTTGTTTCAGTCCCCAGCTGAAATCCTGAGAGAAAACTATGCTACTTGAAACCAGAAAACATTGCAATGACTCAGAATACAAAAGTAACAGCAGGAGCAATGGGGAGAAATAGGATAGATATAGAAGACATATTGCTTATGAGACTCTTACATACTTGTTGCTAGTGTAAGTCAGTGTGTTCATTTATTCAACAAATATTTATCATCTATAATGTGTGAGGCACAACTATAGAAAATTTGGATACTTCAGTAAACCAAAATATTTCAAGATTCCCTCTCAATACAGAGCTTCTAGAATGAAGAGACAGAAAATTAAGATGAACACAATAATACATTATAGTCAGCAGTTCAGGAGTGGAAGTTGCCTAAGTAGCAAGGTGATGAGGATGCACATCATTGAGGAGGTGAGATTTGAGGAACTTCTGAAATTCAATTCAATTCTGCTGCAGAGGATTTAATTGAACCCAAGAAGAACTGCTAAGAGAAGAGCAATCTGCAAGAAGGAACTGGCTGAACAAAGACTTGGAGAGATTAGAAGATGCCTGTTGTGTAAAAAGGGCAGCCAGGAGACCATGCGTACTTGCCATGGAATAAATGAAGAGAAAACTAATAAAGGGGCTTCAAAGCTTCAATAGGAGGCCAGCTATGTAGAACTGAGAAGAAGTTTAGCTCTTACTTTAAAATGGAGACCCACTAGGTATTGAACATTTCTAGAAATATCTTTAATAAGATGAAACAAGAAATCTAAAAATATTCATACCCATTGCCCTAGCTATATATCAAGACTATACCCTGAAGTGATAGATATGCAACAGTAACTTATGTCCAAGAGTACCAACACATCAGTGAATTTATTTTAATAATTAGAAACAATGTTTTGTTTCAGTAGTAGGATAATAAAGTGTGGAGTGCTCTGCAGTCTATAAAAATTGTTTTTTCAAAAAGCATTTATAATATTAAAATGCTTTTGGGATAAAAGACGATAGAAATGGAGACATACCTAGGGAAATATGCATTTTGTCAATAAAGTTTCAATAAATATAAGTATATGAATTAATACATGAAGAAAACTAGAGAAAGATACTGTTAGGGGGTATGTCTCTGGGTGCTTGCATTATGAATTAATTTTTTTTCTTGCTTAAATGTATTTAACATCTTGCTTCTGGCAAATTACCATGCATACTTGAAAACAGAAATAAACCAGTCTTCAAAATAAGAAATTGATTGTGAAGTAAATTATTATTTTTTAATTTGCATTTGAGTGGTCAAACATGGAATGTTATTTTAATGATGAAGATAACAGAATTCTTACAATGAGCCAGGCACTGCCTTGAATGCCTTGTTTTAATTAAGGTAATCTGCTTTCTAATTTGCTAGGTTCAGCTTAACTTTGTGGAAATAGTTACAGGATTTCATTTTATTTTATCTATTGGATCAAAATACTGAAAACACACAGCGTAGATGCCCTAACATTCTGATAGCCAAAATTTTCACCTTTTGCATGGGATTTAGTTTACAAGTCTCTCTGATTATAAACAAAATAAAATAACACTACCAATTGCTGATCATCTGCATGTTTCAAGGGTTGTAAAAATGTTAATATGTATTATCTTTTTAATCTTTGCAATAGTTATGTGAAGTAGGTACTACTAATAATTTACGTATCATAAAACTGATGGCTACATTGCCCAGAATATCTTTGCTAGTGACTAGTGGAAGCAGATAGAACTCAAAATATATCTGCTACCCAATCTCATTTTCTTAACCACTGCTGTGAACTCTTAGGGGTACAATTTGAGCTGTTAAATTGCCATGCTGAGTCTTTTGTTCACTGTGTTTATTTATTTCATTAAATTCTCAAATAATCTAAATTGAGCATTTTTTGCTGACCACATAATAGACAAAGAATCATTAAATTCTACAATCCAAAGAGAATAACCTAACCTAGCAACTTACTATCAAAATCCCATTTTTTTATTCATTTGTTGTTAGACTTTCCCCTTGCTCTAAATTATAACACTTTGGGTTATCAGCTCTTGTTGGCGGTGACCTGTCTCTACTTCCTACTTGAACAGAAATGTTCCCACAGGATTTTCAAAACTCACTATACACTTTCAAAGCATCCTTCTTAATTTTAGCAAATTTAATGTGAGCTTAGACTCAGGTCTTTTTTCCTTTAGAAGGAATAGCAATATCTTTCATAGCAAATTGACTTTAGTAATTGAATATACTGTGTTAAAAGGCCCACATTAATGTATTTTCTACATCTGGACATAAACTTACAAACATTTCTCCAACTCAAACATTTAGTAGCTAGTATTTGTTAAACACCTATCAAGTCCAGGCAGTGTTCTAGGTGCTAATGGATATAGCAGTGAATCACAACAATAAAATAACATCACTCACTTTCACTGCAGAGAGGACAAGTACTAGAAATAGGCAAAGGAACTTCTGCAACAGAATAGAGTGAAGAGTGTAGAAGTGCTAATAAGATTAGTGCCAGATAATTTTTTAAGCTATAATTTAACTTCATTAACTTAAGTGATACTAATTATACTGCAGAGCTAAGATCTGGGAAATATGCATTATGTTATTTTGTAGAATTTGAAAGTTGGAAAGGGTAGTAAACATGACCTGTGCTGAACCCTCATCATGTTTCTTTATCTCCTTCCATTTTCTGGGTTCTGCCTACTAAAGCAAATAAAAACAAGAAAATATGACATTAATAAAGGAATTTTAGTTATTATAATGCTTGCAATACAGTAAACATTTCCACCTTACAAACAAAAAATTGATGCTTGAAAAGATAAATTGGTATCCTAAAATATACAGCCATTAGATGCAGGATCTGGGGTTTGATAATAGGTCTGTTGGCTTGAAATCTGAGTTTTTAACCACTATACTGCCTGTTTCATCCAGTCCTTCCAATTCAGCACCATATTTGGTGCAACGATTATGCTAGATAACTTGGGAGGTAAAGAAGTATGTCTCCATAGTTCCTCATTTCAAGATATGCACATTAGAGCACCAGCAACAGTTACATGCAGAGAGTTTGACTCAATTATATTGAACTATTGAAAGCAAATCTTTAGAGAAGTGCTAAGAAAGTCAAGGAATGAATACAATTAGTGACGAACAGGAAATTAAGGATGATTTCACAAATATTTTTTGAGATGGGCATTAAAGATACATGGGATGTTGATATAATGAGACCTTATCCCTTCAGATCTTCCTTTGATGATAAACTAAACTGACTTTCAACCTCCCAACAGCCTTCTATTACACCAGATGCATTATGCCCAAGCTCACAGTAGGCCAAATATGACAAAACAAATGAGCAAAAAATGATGTCTTTCTGGAGTAACTCTAAATCTTTGACAAAAGGGAGTTGGTATAAAAATGTTTTTGAAAATAAATTATTTCCTGTAGTCCTTGGGTAGATTAATTTTGAGTGACAAGTTCTACAGTGATTCCGAGAATTTTCAGCAAAGTTAAGCTCCAGTAGCATACAAGGATAACTTGATTTGGTAGGTTCTTTGTTTCTGTTCCCATCTCTGTCTTTCATTTACATATTGGTGTTCCTTGAGATTACTCCCTTCTTAAGTTATTTGTATTTGCCTTCTTGATGCAAGATCTACTTTTTGCAAACTCTTACACTTTATCTCCATCAGTCTCAGTTTGTACACTTGAATGGGAGGTTCTCAAGAGTTTTCAGAGGCCACTATGAGTCTCAAGGTCATCTAAAAATTTACAAAATCTTGCGTCATACATTTAAGAAAATAATTCTTAGAGATCCATGCAGAAGTCATTTGTGAATATCACTCAATCTTTGCCCATGTGGGGCTGCAAATGCTCCCAAGATTAATGGGTTTTCCTTTTCTTCTACCTCCTAAATATCCCACTGATGCCTCTATTGACACCTAACCTCAAATCTCTGAAAGCAGTGATAGTGATGTTGACTTGATAATAGAAAATTCAGCAGATTTTGAGGTAATTACCTTATTATTTCTTTTTACAGATATTCCTTATTTGCCTCTGTTTTCTGCTCATATCCTCATTAACCATGGTGAGATTTCTCATATCTTCTATCTCTCTTTGTTAAAAAAATCATAACTTATCTTAAAAATTTAGCTTTTATCATTCTTTCACAGTGATATTTTATGGCTTGCAGAGATATGGATAAAGATGAACTGCTTTTGCTTAGAATTAACAGAAGAAAAGGCTAACCTTAAGAAAAAAGTTGATGATATAAGGAATAAAAAGCAGCAAAGAATTAGGAAATTGTATTCAAATCCATAGGGTTGACTACCCATTTTTCAAGTTTTTGGAAATTTTCAATATTGATGAGGTGGTTTTTATGACAAGAATATCAGCACTTTTCATTCCTAGAACCCTCTGATACCTTAGAAAAGCTATCATATCAAAAAGGTTAAGACAACCATCAGTGATATGGGGACAGTGCTTCTAGAAAAATTTTCTTCTACTTAGTTTTGGAGGTGAAAGTTAGTTTAATTATATTTAACCTGGAAACAAAATTAAAACCACTTCTCAATGTTTTTTCTTTCAGTTTTGCTTGATTATGTTCATAATGAAGGCACTGTACAAAAGAATTTTCCAAATTGTATTTATCTGGAGTAAACAAATTCAATCATTAGTTGTGTGTGTGTGTGTGTGGTGTTTGTGTGTGCCCCTCTATATGCCAAATGAAGAAAAGACTTGAAATTGTTTTCTGAATTATGTCCTCCTGATCACTCATGAACTGTGATAATAGTTACATCCACAATTTATTGCAATACATAAGTCTCTGTGTCAAACTTGTTATGCATATTCTCATTTAATCTTTATAATAAAACTACTGCATGGATAGTTTTATTATCTCCAGTCTTATAAAAAGTTTAAGAAGATAAATATCTTGCCTAAGAGCACATACATTAAGAACTTGAGTCAAATATGAATTCAAGACTCTTGCTTTTCTGTTTTTAACCGATAAAATATTTTACCTCTAGGAGCTATTTAATTTTGTGTGTTAAGGGTTTATGGTACAAAAAGAGTGCTGCACTATCACAGGAACATCTTCTGTGACTTAAGAAGTTCAAGAGGAAGCAGTATGACTGCAAGTTTCTCTCTATTGCCTACATGACTTTGTACATCAGCCTCCTAACAATAGACAGTGAGCACCAAGTTTTGATCTAGACCTGCATTTTCTAGTAATAATGTATTTAAATTGATGGATATAATTGGGATCAACATTTTATAGTTTTTATCTCAAAGGTTACCATATCATCAATTATATTTCTCCTCTGTGAAATGGATAAAGTACTATCTTACAAGTAAATAGAAGATAGTCAGCATCACATACTTAAAAATTCCTGTATCAAATAGAGACATGTCTAGAAATAAATAATAGGTCTGCATAATCTTACTGTTTTTAGCTCTGACATACTATAACTTCTCTATAAGGCTATCTAGTGACTAAGTAGTTTTTTTAAGAATACAGTTAAATAAGAAGATATTTTATGTTGTTTGATTTGATAACCATATACAGGAAAGTAACCTGTTTGTGCTAAGTGTATAATATACGGTCTTTGAAAATTAAGTCTTGAAGTAAGATAGAGAAAAGAAATGGAAGCCAAAAGTTCACTATCTTGATCACATTATAAAACATCATAATGGAGCTTGGCCTCTCTTTCAAACATTGTCTGCCCTCTTATAAGGTGATTTTTTTTAGTCTTAATCTGAAGTTGTTTTCTGCTCCCTCTCTTTAGAATGGATTTTATTTAAGTACACATCTGTCTTTCATGTGAGTCTGGACAGTAAAGATTATAAAAAAGCATGAAGTTTTGTCCTTATGTATAGATTTATGAGCAGCATGTTTTTTAAGTGAGGATTAAAAAAGATAAGAAATATTGTTCTTTATCATAAAGTAAACACATCATGGAACAATTAAATCTTGGTTGCAGAGACTGGAAGTAATACATAAATGAATGAAATGATATTGTTCCAGTTACAGTCAATGAAAAATGTCAGATGTGAGGTTAGTCAAGAATCATTGTATCAGAAACTATTCTAAGTAAGAGGGAATCGATTATTTGAATGGAACACAAACTAAAAGTAAATTTCATTTAACACTCAATGAAGATGTGACAAGAAGAGACTGTCAAATAAAGTATTTCAAGGTTGATTTCTAGAGAATTTGTAAGTATTCCTGAGTTTAATGGAATCACAAAGAGAATACCTGTTGAGAAAACAAGTCTTCAGAAAAAGTTCAGGATAACCATTTGATGTTCTTTATTAGAATCAAGCACCCGAGAAAACAAATAATCACCATTTAGAAGGAAAAAGAGGCAAAATTGAATTGTTCTTCATCTGTATGAAATTTTTAGAATAGAAAACACTTTGAAAAAGCTGAGCACATTTTAAAATAACATGGAGTCTCTTTTTCTTCCATTTCTAAGTCCATGCAGAGCACAATATCTGATGTGACCAGTCTCATTGTAACTTCAACAAGGTCTTTGAGTTGCTTTAGTACATTTGAATTTTTTTATATACACTAGAACTTTAATAACATGGAAGAGAGATACTCTATCATATACTATTGTTCTTGAGAGAAGCAATATATTCTCCTTTTTCCAAAATATCTTCCCTTACTTTGGATTACTGGAAAAGTTTCTGAACATCTTGTGGTGTTTCTTACAACAATATAAGCCTGAAATATCTGTCTCCTCTTCTCAGGGTGTAAGGAACCACAAGGATGTGATCTGAAGTTAGACTCCCTTCAAATTCCAGGTCTAACAATTCCTCACTCTATGATAATTAACAAATTGCCTAACTCTCTAAATTTCAATAAAAAGACATAAATTTGGAGTATTGCGAATAGTTACTCATAGATTTAATAAGAGAAACTATGTAGAGAATTTAACTAAATGCCTAATTGTAACATACAAAGAATGATAGCAATTCCTAATGTAATTATTATCATTATTCACATAAATATATCCAAGCTATTTGAGCAAGACAAACTATTTCAAAATCCTTTTCACAAGATTTCATAATACCTTGAAGAAAAATGAATACCAAGATTGAAAATTAAACACAGAACCTAAGTAATTATTTAAGAGTCACTAAAATAATGTCCAAAGATTCAATGTGGAAACATTTTAGAAATTTAAAGATCACATAGATACTTCATCTTGATGACTTGACTGAGACTAACAATTCTTATTACCAATGTTTTTTTAATTTTTTCCCTCTCATTCTTTCAATAGTTCCATTTTTTACATTGTTTCATGTGTTTTAGGATAGTTAAATGACACCACAGTCTGTATGTCACATGCTATCCATTACCAGTGTTCTAATATCCTTTCTCACCTTGCTTCCCTCCCACTTCCATCCCTCCTGACAACCAACCTTGGGTCCTGTGAATTTTGTTGAGATTTTTCTGTTCATTTTGTTTCTTTATATTCCACATATGAGTGAAACCATCCTGTATTTGTGGCTTATTTCACTTAGCATGATCACTTACAGCTCCATGCAGGTTGCTGCAGAGTACAATTTCATCTTTTTTTAAAGGTTGCATGAAATTTCAGTTTCTTTATCCAGTCATCTGTTGATGGGCTTTTAGATGGTTTCCATTTCTTGGCTATTGTGAATTGTACTGTTATGAGCATAGGGTGCCTATATCATTGCTAATTATTCTCTGGATATATACCTAGAAATAAGATTGCTGGATCAAATGGTAGATACATCCTTTTTTTTTCTTGGAGGGTCCCTCATACTCTTTTCTAAAGAGGTTGCAATATCATACACTCTTACTAACAGTGTAGAAGTGTTCCTTCTCCATACCCTTTCTTGTCTTTTTTAATATAATCCATCTTTAGTGGTATGAAGTGTTATCTCATTATGGTTTTTGTCTGCATTTCTTGGATGGTAAATGATGTAGAACATTTTTTCATGTGTCTGTATGTCTTCTTCAGAAAGGTGTCTTCAGTTTTTCTGCCCTTTTGTTTGTGTGGGTCATTTGCTTTTAAATTGTTGAGGTATGTGTGATCTTTATATATTTTGGAGATTAAGTTCATATCTGATGTATGTTGTGAGATTTTCTTCCATTCCCTGGGTCCTTTTTGTTTTAGTGGTGGTTTCTATCACTATATAGAAAGTTTTAAGTTTGATGTAGTCCCAATTGTCTATTTCTAGTTTAATTGACACTTCTCAAAGACTTCTTTGAGGTTAATGTCATATCATGGAATTTTTAAGTGCAATGAAATATTATTTTGCTACTATTTTATGAAAAATATAAGTTTAGAGAGACTTTTTTTTTTTGGTCAGGAAGGGAAAAGAAGATAAAATTTTTTTATTTATTTTTATTTAAATGTTCATATTGGATGCTCCTCACACCTGACCCGAGACTCAGGACCTGAGTCTTTGGGTAGTATGTCGACTGAACTCCTTCAGAGGTGGTTGACTTCACCACTGCACCATCAAGATACGCCTATTCTTCGGATTAAAAATGTGTATTTGACTGAGTTTGTTCATTCAGTATCTACAATAGACTTCAAGAGAGACATTATTAAGATCATTTAATACATTTTATAGTATTTCCATCCATAATTAGCTAAAATTTCTTAAAGGAAAGTCCAGAATAATTTTCAAAATTGTAGTGTTTCTGCCCTTTTGTTAAAAAATATCCTAGTAACTTAGTGTGTAGAAAATAATATAAATACATGTGAAAATATACCAAGATAAGTGTCATAAAATGATATTTTATTTGC
The DNA here is from genome assembly GCA_004363575.1 of Solenodon paradoxus. Classification (NCBI taxonomy): domain Eukaryota; kingdom Metazoa; phylum Chordata; class Mammalia; order Eulipotyphla; family Solenodontidae; genus Solenodon; species Solenodon paradoxus. Next base: position 43,615 of record RJWH01000531.1, read on the forward strand.
AGTAGTGGAAAACTGGACACAGTAAAAGCCTATCGATAAAAGAACAGTTAAAATAAGCTTTAGTTGTACAGTGTAACAAGCTGAAGGAGCAAGAGTCAGGTTGATATGTTCTGACAAAGAATACTAATTTTAATTCAGTTTTATATGCCTAGAAAGCTTCTGATCTGATGCATACTAAAGTGTTACTTAAAGCATGTCCTGGTGGCCTAGCGATTTAGTTCACCAGGCATAGTTCACATACATTTCAATGCCCTTGGTTCAAGACTTGAGTCTGAAGGAAGGGGAAAAATCAAGATGAACAACTAAACGAAATAAATAAAATATGTCTTCCTCTTCTCTTTTTGCCTACCTACCTACTCACCTTCATCCCTGCATGTGTCTTTCCTTTAAAAAAAAAAAAGTCGCTTAACAATATTTACCTTTTGAGGGTGGAATTTTGTGCTCTCTCTAAGGGCAAAAGATATAGGGAAGGATTTCTCTTTCAAACTTCTATATTGGTTGAGTATTATATGATAAATAATATTATTTGCAAATTTGAAACATTTTAAAGTATTAACACAACATTATTTACAGAATGATTATCATGCCATTTATCTGGGTAGTGTGTATGTATTTAAAAATACTTAAAATAGGGGTGTAATGGCATAGCATAATGGATTGATTTCAAGATTTAAAGCCACAAAATAAACCAATAATTTAAATTCCAACTCAGCTGTGTGACTTCAGACAGCTTAACTAGATTCTGATTCCTCCTCTACAAAATGCATGAAAAGATATATTTATTATTTTATAGGACTATCTCTTTAAATTAAATCTATGAAAATATGTATGTATACAGGGATATGTATATGTGTAATGTATACATGTATGTATGTGTATATATATAGTGCATGTGTGTCTAAACAGTATTTAGGATAGTGGGTAGTTAATATTGTTCTCCCCATCTATACTAGGATATCCATAGTGTGAACATCATTTAAGATGTCTACCTTAAGCTAATTATTTTTATATCATCCTCCTCAAAAAAGTATAGAAGTCTTATACTAAATAAGTTAAACCTATTTCAGTTTGAATAAAAATATGTATTTAGGAAATATATACTGTGTGCAAGACACTATGAAAGATTTTGTTGATGATATGAGGTAGAAGAATCATTCTTGTTCTCAAAATTCACTCTCTTAATTGAAAATGTGAGGTTTACACCTCAAAGAAGTGATGCGGCATTAAAATAAAAATAAATGTTTCCACAGTTCATTGCAACATTCTATGTTTAATCAGTGTTATTGTACATGAATGCAAAATTTTCTGTGAAAATCTCTAGGTTCTCCAGGAAACCACAAAACTAATCATAGTTTAACACTTTGAGTACTTAGGGTAATTTTCAGGGCAAAAAGTATATTTCTGTTCAACAAAGTTTCTATAGTCACCTCAGTCTGCCACTCTTTTCCACATATGTCTTCCTCCTCTTTATAATATGAGCCTTATACTGTAGCTATGCATCATCTTTTAAAATTTCTTTGATTATATCAAACTCTTTCTCAAAACCAGTTTTCTTTCATATTGTTTCAACTTTAAATGCTTTTTTTTCTCCTCCTTAACCTTTCCAGTTTCTGCCCATCCTTCCAGACCCACCTTTGCCTTCGATTTGAGGTGAGTTTAACCTCTCTCCTTGACATACCATCACATCCTGTGGGGATGTCATTCACCACAGTTTGAACGGTAACCTGTTTTTGGCCACAAGATTTAAACTTAAAAGCCGAAGTCCTGCTCTTCCCTGGACCTCTGTACAGGATACCGTGCTTGATATAGTAAGAGTATAATAAGGCGTTAAATATTTGATAAGCTCTTTTGCAGAAAAAAAGTGACATTTGACTGGGCTTTGTATGTTTTAAAGGAATAATTTAATGCCTGCTAACTCATAGATGAAGAGGCATTCATAACAAGGAGGACTCCTTGGAGAAGAATTTCAACCACAGCATCAAAGAAGTACCAGTCACTTCGGCCATAAATCAACATCTCATTCCAATTAAATCAATAAATAGTTTAAGTTATACTGATAACATCTTGTACAATCAGAACTAAAATTCAATTTTTTTTAATTTTCAGGAGAATTGATTGTTATATTTTGGTAACAGAACTCTTTCTGTGCAAATGGTGATAGCAGATTTAGATTTTTAATTACTGGAATTAAATATTAAAAGTCTTCACATGATCAGAATGCCCATGGAATAGATTGTTCTAGGCAATTATATTTCTTCACTGAGTAGTAATTATAATACATTTTTTTTTATTTTTTAGCACTCTGCAATAAATCAGCTTCCTTTAATATTGACAAGAACATTGTGAAAGACATAATTCTTATTTTTCACAGAAGAAAACTGAAGTTACCAGAAGTTGTGTAAATGAACATTTTAAAATATTACAATTTTTTTTAGTTTCTACCTTGTAGAATATCTTCATAAAATGGGAAACAGAACAATTTAGAGTTAGAAAATAACTTTGATGCTTCCTTTTTCTATTTTTATATCAAGCTAATTTCCTGCATGATGAGGTATACATCTTACATTTCAAATAAACCTCTGTCGTTCACATATACTTAAATTCATGAATACCAGTACAAGTTCTTTTGAACAAAGAGTTTTAAAAATTGTTCTTTGAGAGTCCTAAATAGCAATGTGTGTGGGATAGAGAAATGGATACTGAAAATGATGTTAATAGCAACTAGATACTGTAGCATGCTTAGTACTATGATTCAAGTTCATAACATCACAATTACAAATTTTAAGTCATGAAATCTTGGAGTGTGTTTTGATCCGCTCCTAGAAGAATGATTTTGTACCATTTCTACCATTTCTTGATGTTTTAAGATTTCCATTGCTCTGGGGTCTTGATTCTGAGTTTATTTTCTAGTAGTTTGGAGATAGAGCAGTCAGTCAAATTAAAGTATATGGAATGAAAGCCATAAATTGGCAACAAAGTACCTAGGCACCTCAGAGCTAGATCCTTTTTTTAATAAGCCTGTTACTAGCTTTTCTTCATTGTTAATGTTTCTCTCTTAAAAGCAAAGCAAACAAATACAGTTTTCTCAATATTTCTATCTCATTTCCCCTAATACTTGTATGGAGTAAGTATTAAAGACTAAGACTGATCCACCTTAGAGAATCAAATTTAAATATACAGTACTCTACATATCAGAAAAGGCATATTACTCACATGAGGTAGAGACAGAAACCAAATAAACCAATAAAATAAATAAAACAAATATAGACTTTTAGGCAATAAGACCAAATAAGTGCTTACTAGAAGGAAAGTGGTAAGAGGGATGGGCAGTATGGGTAAAGAGTTGGCTGATATGATGAAAAAAAGACTTGATTGTTTATTGGTAATCTTACTGTGGTATAATCAAATGTTGATATCTAATGATATATACCTGAAACTTAACAAAACTTACCATGCAATACTGCTTTGATAAAATGTTATCTGTAATAAAAATTAAAAAGAAAACAGTAAGTTTTTACAAATGCATTTCTGAGTTGTTACATCTAGGCACTAGCATGATCAGGGTTTGTTTTTTTTTTACCATTAGCCTCCACCCGTCTCTTCTTCATACTGCAGTCATGTGCATTTTGGAAATGAAAACAAGTCATCTAGCAAGTTAACTTGCAATAACTGAAAGCCTTTCTGTTGGTCTGTCATAGGATGATAGATATGGCAAGAGGATCTGTTCTATAGATTGACTCAGACTTACCTCTCCAGCTGAATCTCTCATGGACCACTCCTAGTAAGTTACCAGTTACCACGCTCTGAATGTCTGCAGTTCATGTCTAGGTCTCTCCTCTCTGTCCCTTCCCTCTGCAGTTCTCTACGCAGTTTGTACCTTTTCTTTTGTTCTGTATCAGCTTACTCTGTGTCCCCAGGGGAAAACATGTTTGTCTATCTCTGTGTCCAAGCCCCTATTAGAATTTTTCTCAATAACCATATATTTTTTATTCATGCATATATCGCAATTGTATCTTTATTTGTGTAATTGTTGGTTTTACTCACGCTTTGCAAAGGGAGGTCAACTCTCTAATGAGAGCAGCTGTTAACTTCATTGCAATGACATTCCAAAACCTAGCCTTGTGTCAGGAAGAAAGCAGGTATTTAGTAAATTTGGGGGTGGGGGGCATATGAGGATTTGTGACATTGAAAGCATATATGACTCATTATGTAACTAAGTCATGGCTAGAAATGATACTTGAATTTGAAATTATGGGAAGAATTGATAGTTAATGAAGAAAATTGATAGATTGGAAGTCTGACACAGGTGTTTCTGAACTTTTAATTCAGAGGAAATTGGTAGGTAAAGAGAAGTTTCATAAAAGTTTACATATTATGAATCATAATATTTAATTTAACTTTAAACCTTACAATTTATAAATGTTTCTCTAATGTCCTGTTGAACTTAAAACCTTAAGGATATTGCCTTAGTCAATTAAGGATGATATAACAATTTACCATAGAGTAGGGGAATTAACAGACGTTTATTTCCCAACATTCTGGAGGCAGACAAAGAAGATCAAAAGTCACTGTCAGGTCAGTTGTCTGTTGAAGGCACTTTTCCTGGTTTGCAGATGACCTGTTGTTGAGTTGTACCTCTCTGGAAGGAAGAGAGGAAAGAAGAAAGGAAGGAATAGAGGGAGGGAGGAAGGAAGGTGGGAGGGTGAGAGAGAGAGGAGAGAGAGAGAGAGAGAGAGAGAGAGAGAGAGAGAGAGAGAGAGAGAGAGAGAGAGAGAGAGAGAGAGAGGAGAGAGATTGCGTCTCTCATGTCTCAGGCATCTTCATATTCATATAAGGGCAGTAATCCCATTCAAGAGACCTCCATTCTTACAGCCTAATTATTTCTCAATGGTTTCAACTCCAAATCTCATCACACTGGGAATTTAAGCTTCGACACAGGGATTTTGGAGAAATAAAGACAGGTAACACCTGCTGAAAAGACACAGTGTGTTCATTATGTAAACTGCCTTTGTTATAAGGTTTATTAGAGAAAATGTTATTTGTTTACCTAGTTATAAGTCAAATCTGTCATGAGAGAATGATTTTTCCATATATCTTATATCATTTGGCCAACATCACTAACTCTAATTAACTCAGTTGGTGAATAGTACTATGAAATCCTTAAATTCATTAAATTAGAAAACATTAGAAGAATATTTAATCCTTACGAAATGAATTTAAAAGTGGTGTCTTTAAAAAATAAAACTGCATAACTAGAATACTATTAAAATTTGGGTATTGGACAAACATATTCTGTTAAATAATTTTGTGAGTTTCAGGGTTAATCAAAGAGAAATTATTTTCTATATTACAAGGCGTTTCAGAATCTTGCGTAAGGTCATCTTCATTGTTAGTCTTAAATTGAGGATGAAATAAACTGTATGTAATGCATTTTTCTGGACATTCAATCCCTTTTCACAAAAAATTCTCAAATAATACACTGGTAATGCTGACAAGGGAATACTTTCCATTTCTGTAATTCTATATTTCATGTTTTAGACGTATTATTATGAATATACTTAGAGAAGGGAAAAGTCTTCAAATTCCCACTTTAAGTGAAGTGGGCATATCATATTTAAACAATTGGAAAAACCTTACAAATTTAGAAGTAGATGGAAAAGGATGTATTCTAAGCATCCCCTCCCCAACTGAGTTTTGAATTTGAGCTGCTTCTGTTATGTAACATGTACACACAAACACACACACACATGCATGCACACACTCACACTAACACTTGCTGATGAAATATTGATGGCAAAGCTGCTAGTGATATTTCCATAACTGTGAAATAAATTCAAATATTTATTTTACTTGGTAATATTACATACTGACTACTTTCTATAGATATCTTTAAAAGTTTAAATTCTAAGGTATTAAGTGGAACTTTCCACATTCCCTCTGGCTCAAGCATCAAATTATATTAATTATTTAAGATGTTTTGTCAAGAAATGTGGCCAGTTTTAATTCATATTGTCAAATAAATTTGAAGGAACGCATTCATTAAATTCTTCCATTATGTTCTTGTCATTGCTGTTGGTATGAATGTGCTGACCTTTGAAAATGATGAACTATTCAGAAATGAAACATTAAAAAAGTAGCATTAAGCTGTGATCGAGGATACTAAATATTTGTTTTTGTATTTTGACTTTTGAAATTTGTTACAAGTTGTTATCAATTTCATATAGTCTTTCCCTCAATAAAATAAATAAATAAAATTTTTAAAAAATGAATTCTTTAAGGATGACACAAATCACTTGTACTTCAAACTGGAGTCTTTGGAATCTTTTTTTTTTTTTTTTTTAAATCAGTCACCTTTGAATAATAGCAAACAAGTTCTAGACTGTTACTCATAAAATGTAGTCAGATGTCAAAAGTTAAGCTTTTGATCCACCAAATTCTTTTACCTCTAATTTATTTACCTGTGTCTATGTAACAGTAGTAGATGCCCAATTGCCTTATGGAAATTCAAAGATGAACAAGATACTTTTTTTTTTTTAAGTGTACATTATATTGTTGGGAATATAAACATGTAAACACTTAAATAACGGAGACATTTAAATATAGAATATTCAACAAGTGATGACATCACAGAAGAAATGGTATGTGTTGATTTCAAAGAAGAATTCAAAGCCTGTTAATTAATTAACTCTTAAAGATAAGTTGGGCTTGACAAGGAAACAAGGCAGTGGTAGGGAGGGAGACAATGGACCACAGGATTGACAGATTTGGCAAGTAAGAATATAGGATGGCTTTGAGAGTCCTTCAATTATTTGATATTACAAATAGAAACAAAGCAGTAGACAAACAAGATTGATTGATATTAACTTGCATATTTAAGGGATGATCCTAGATCAATACAGTCTTAAGTTTAAATTTATCAATGCTGTAGAATACCTATAAACTGAAGTTAATACCTATGGATTAAAAAAATCAAAAGTTTGGACAAACATTATTTATAGCACACATCACTGACTAATATTTACTAAAATAGTTTCCTAAGACATTGAATTTTCAGAAAATTAGAAACCTTTTAATGTATTATTTAATATACCCATAAACCTGATATAATATAAATACATACACACAGATAAACAGATTTGACTTCACAGATACTTTTATTTTTGTTCTATATTATATATACCTACCTTATTTTAATATAAAATTAATGACTATGCATTTTAGGAAAATTGAAAAACATAGTACAGAAATATAAGGAAATGTATAAATATAAAGGAAAGTAGTCATATAATACAAATAAATGATATATTGTTATATTTTATATATGAAATATATAAGGGTAAATATTATATGTGGTTATAAACAGATACATTTTATTTAACTTTGCATACTGCTTCTTGCACTTCATATCACAGGGAGGATATTTTATTAAAATAATGTGAAATTAGTTTCAATGACTACATTGTGCGATTTTTTTGGACTTATCATCACTTACTTAAGCAACTTGCTTAAAATAACAAGTTATATTTTAGTAAATGGGTTTATAATCATTTTCAAATGTCCACTGTTGTAAATAAATAACACTGCAGTAGAAATCCTTTGCACAGAATTATTGTTTGCATTTTTATATTTTCATAGGATGTGTTCCAAAAAGTGTAATTAGTTGTTAATGTATCTTTTAGACCTCTGGATTTGTTTTGCCAAATTATTTTCTAGAGAAAGCATATGAATTTAAATTTTTCTGGGAATGTAAACATATATTTGTCTACTGCAATATCACAAACATTAATAATTTTAAAAACTATCTACTATGAAATTTGCATTTATTTTTGATCTAGGAAGTTTTTAACATTATTTTACAAGAGGTCTGTGAATTTCTAGTTGTATGATTTATCTACTCATCACACTTTCTAGTAGGCTGTTGGTTTTGATTTTCTTAATTATTTGCAGCAAGTATTTTTCTATATTTTTATTTATTCTTTGACATATATTTTCAGATACATTCAGAAAAGTTGGCATTTGATTTTTTCATGACAATAAGGTTTTCATATACAGAAACTTAAGGTTTTATGTAGTCAAATATTACAATATTTACTATTTCTTTATGGATATATGTACAGAATAGATTTCTCTAGTCAAAAATGTAAATGAATATTCATCTAAAACTTCCATTGTTTTAGTTAATTTTTTAATTTCTTTAAACTGAAGTATTTGAAACCTATTTTGGTGTAAAATCTGGAGCAAGGATGTAACAATCTAATAATACAGGACAATTAAATTTCCTTATAATCTTAATTTATAAAATATCCCTTCTCATTTTAGTTTACAATGTATTATTTTTAATATATCAAGGTTATAGGGATATAAACTGATGCAAACTGTCATTAGAGCTATCTATTCTGTTCCTTTGATTTTATTGTTAACTCTTGAACCAGATAGCAAATTGTCCAATTTGTGTATTATCAGGTGGCTACAGGGCTGGCAACATAACCTCCCTACTTGATACTATATACTTTAAGTGTTCAAAATCATGTCACTGATTTCTTCTCTCAATGACCCTGAAAATAGTTTTGCCAATTCCTTTTGTCAAAGAAATTTTATTGAGATACATCAGGACATTAAATTATCCTGAAAAAACTAAGAATTTTGTTAACAGTGATTCTTCAAGGAACATGATAATAACTAACATTTGTTGTATGTTTCCTGTCACCATTTTCCCAGGTATTCCCATTTACTAACTCACTTTAAAACAAAGACATACTTCCATGGTGTTTTGATTGAGTGTGTATTTTATTTATAAACAACCACTTTTTTTTTTCAGTTATGACCACCCTCGTGAACTCTATAAAATATATTGATTTCCTACTTCATAGCTCTTCTCAGATGTCTAGTAAGCATGCCAATCTTGACCTATCCAAACTACACTTCACTAATGCCTTCCTCATCTCAGTTAATGGCTCCATTCAAATTCTTCAGTTCTCATTGACTCTTTCTCTCATATCTATATGCACATATCTACATCATGTTCTCTAATTTCGTAATCTCTTCCAAAATATATCCATCAATCATCTACTCTAAAAATATATACACAATGTCAATATTCTGAATATATTTCATATTGGGTCTATTTCTCTGTGCTCTCACTCCTACCTTCTTGGTCGGACTCATCTCTCATCCGAATTGCTGCAGTAATTTCCTTAGGAATATTCTTTAACCCTTGTTTCTCTGAGATCTTTTAACCAACAGAATAGTCAAAAGAATGATTTTGAAAAATGCTTCGTATATGATTCCTTGGTGAAAAACTTCTGTTGATTCCACATCTGCTCATAGTAAAACCAAAGTCTTTACCATGACCTAAAAATCTATCCTAGCATTTTAACATATCTAGTGTTCCCTAGTATTTTCAGTCAGTCATAACTATTATTGTTTTTGCTTTTCTGATGAGAAGAACAAATGACAGCAAAGTAAAGAAATCAGAGAATGATTAGGGGACAATCATCTAAAAAAAGATTTGAACCCATGTACTGTTTCTGAAATTTGAATTCTTGACTTCTAGATTGGGTATTACAATCAGCCACTGTATTTTTTTCAGTTACATTGTGGTTAGTATTGTACTTACCACTTTGAAATTAAGCATGACACATGCCTTGGTTTGGCCAATGAAATGCAAGCAGATGTGGTGTAGAACTGCCACAGTGCAGAATCTTGTCAATATTTGGGTCCCTGCCTGAGAACCATACAGAACAGAGTTCCTTTTCCAATTTATCAAAGACACGAAGCATGAGTGGGAAATAAACTCAGATCTTTTGGGGGAATTACTTCTCACTACAACATCAGTTAGCCTATACTGAATAATGTAGAATTAAAAAATTTTCGTCAGATGCACACAATGCTATCCCTAGACAATGGTTGCTTGTGTATTCATGTATGCAAGGATGATATATACATACACACACACAGAGGTCTGTATATGTGTGCATGTAGATACATATAACATGTTTTCAATGTGATATATATTGGCTTCTGCATATTTGACTAGAATATTATTTGACATATTTAACATGTTTCAGGTACTATATTTCAAATACAATAAGATATTTTATATTAATCTATAATATAACTACTGTTAAGATAAATTCAATCTAAAATGTTATCCTTCAATTCTTCCATTTTCTTATATACAATTCTGCCATCTGCAAATAATGTGACTTTTGTCTGATTTCCAATAATTATAGATCTTATTTCTATCTCCTGCTTTATTACTTTGGACAGAAACTCCAGACAATGTTAAAAAATAATGATGTCTTTGTCTTGTTCCTGATTTCAGTGGGAATGACTATAGTATTTCACCATTAAGTATGGTTCTGACACTTGGTTTAAAATAGTCTTTATCATGTCAAGGAAGTAAACTGCTCTAGTGTTCCATATGCTTGTTGTTTTTTCTTTTTTACCTAGAAGCATTGTTCAATAGCATCAAATGCCTGTTCAGTTGTTCTTATTTATTAAAATGATTACAAGGAATTTAATATAAATCAGTAAGATTAACACATTAATTAATGCCCCAAAGTATTAAGATGATATCCTTAAATTATTACCTGCTAAATGGCCACTTCTCAGTAATTTTTTACACCTCTGAAGTCCTTCAACCATCAAGTTAAGGCTTAGAATCTCAGAAAATCTGAATATGCTTGTAGATGGACAGAAAGATGTCAAGGCAGTTAT
>RJWH01000531.1:54433-92519 GCA_004363575.1 Solenodon paradoxus
GGGGGGAGAGAGAGAGAGAGAGAGAGAGAGAGAGAGAGAGAGAGAGACAGAGAGAGAGAGAGAGAGAGAGAGTGAGAGTTTCTGGGGGATTGGAGAGACCATGCCGCTAAATATATAACTATACCAATCTTAGGCGAATCATCCAAGAGTTCATACCTAGAATTGAAAACGAAAATACTTCCAGGGAAAAACAGAAGTTTAAAGTTTCTGCTTTATAAACAAATGGTAACTAGTTAGAACTTTTTGTTTGCAAGCAACAGAATCTCAATGTAAAGTAATTAACATAAAAGTAAGATTTATTAGTTGCACTCCTACCATGTTTGTGATTTGATTTTGGGAGTCACTAAGTCACTCTGTCTAGAATCAAAGATCATTCAATCTCTTTCATTCTCTTTTGATTATTTTCTCTTGTTTAGTTATCTTGCATGCTGTTTTATGTCTCCCAGTTCTCTGGTTACTATGAGAGTCAAGTCATGAGCACTAGTAATTCTAACTGGCAAGCGGGGCAGGAAATGATGAGATTTATCAAACTTGGTTCATGTGCTTATCGCTGTCACCAATATCTTGTCTGAGAGATAGGATACACAAGTGGGTGCCGGGTAAGTCATAGATCTTTTTTTTTTGTGCTATGAGAATGGGATGTTATAATGGTTAGCTGCCAAGTCAAATAAGCTAGTAGGGAGAGGGAATATTTAACTAAAGAAGTGCATAGAGAGAAGATTTATTTGACAAGCCAAGCAATTTCTGTTGCAATTAGGAAATGTGAAAGCACAACCAAAAATGCATTGATAAAGCAAAAAGGCAAAATTATAATGAAGAGTAAATATAGCCTAAATTAATAGTTCACAAAAGAGGATTCAACCAATCAATAGGTGATACCTAGTAGATGAAAAGAGGAAATTTGTAACTGAATGACACTGGATCATGAGATGAAGAAATTGATGGTAATACAGGCTAATGAAATATTTAAATTTTTGGTATCAGTGTATCTCAAATGATAAGCTAATTTACTTTGCTATCAACAGGAAAAAAAACTATGATATGAGGAAAACTGGGAGTCTTCTGATTGAGATAGAAAGATGGGTTCTAATTGAAACTATGCAGTCAGATCTGTGAACAATTGCAAGTCCTCCAAGTACAAAGAAAACTCTCATAGTCATGGTCCAACTCTACTATCTCATCTACCTGCTACCTTAAAATTAATCACTGCTTTAAACAGTTGCATTGTCAAGTGTCATAAATAAAAAAGTGATTCATGGAGAAAGGGGAAAATATTGAGTAGCATTTCTATCAATAAAAAAAATTAAGTACTTAATTACTAAGTTGTAAGTATGATTCTATCAAAAAATTATGGAAATGAAGATAATAAGCATTGAATATATCAATGTGGGTACATAGGAAAGTCTCAGACAGGATTTCAAGTCAAGACAAAAGATATATATGTGTGGTGTGTGTGTGTGTGTGTGTTTGTGTGTGTGTATACTATGACTTTTGCAATTCCCCTATATTCTCTCAACCTACCATTTTATTCCAGTCTTTGCTGTGCACAGGTGTAGACTCATCTCATCTGTTGCACTATATACCTCTCAATTTCTGCTTCCAGGTTTCCTTGAGGAAGTTATGACTCAATTCTTCTTGACTAGCGGAAAATAGAATCACAGGGTCAATATATGCTGCTTCTGATCTTCAGGTAGACAATTGTAAAGTCCTATGAATCCTCAGATCATTCTAACTAGATTGAGCCCCAGTTTCCCATAATAGGAACAGATTGTAATACACTTTAAGCCATCTTTCTCACCTTTCCTGTTGCACACATTTTCTTTTTCCACTCTTTCTCAGGGATCACTTCTCAAAATAAGCTACCTTTACAAAAGTATCCTTTTGAACTCTGTTTTGAAGAAAAATTGTGCTTGGCAATGAATAAAGATGTTGCACATATGGTCGGCATAAGTGAATTCCAGGAAACAAAGTGCCACAACAGATGAAGTTTGTATGCTAAAGAGAAAAAGGTCACAAAAATGCTGACTCAGTGAGTTATGGCCTGGTCAGGGAAGTCTTAATTGTACTGCTGCTTGAAGAGATTGCAGTGGAAAGTAAACTGAGGCAATTTCACCATCATTATGAGAAAATATACTATAGTGCTCAGAGGCATGTGACCAAAACCTAACACCATAACTTCATTGATCTCAGCATTCACATTCTATATTCTACAGAAGAAATAAAAATATTTACCTCAGTTGGTTGTTGCAAAGACCAAATGAGATAAGGCATATAAATCAGTACTATATGTTGAAAACACAGGGCTGATTTTCCTTCGCTAGATGGAAGTAAAAAATCTTGTACTAATGTCCATTCTGAAAAGAGATAGGGTTTTGTCTACTGAAGTAAAAACAGTAACTGAACTCTAGTTATTCAAGTTTCATCCCAAAGTCCAAATTTCTTCAGATACACTTCCCCTCCTCTTATAACTATTTCTACTTCTACTTTTATTAGTACTGTTACAAAGCACATTGTCAATGTGATTCATTTATATTTCTGTACTTTTCAGGATCTAGTTAATCCCTGACCCAAATACTCAGTAAATATTTTTTTGAGTGTGTAAATAGAGAACTTGCTAATGGTGAAGAATGGAATAATTATAAGAATAAGATAATTGACAGCTATAATGACTTTGAAAATTATCCAGAAGATGTGGCCCTCCTGGTCTCACCAGTTTACTGCAGTGAAGACAAAGATTGATGTAGTTTACTAGATTTGAGAATGGTGTCTGTATCTAAGGAGGAGATAAAAAGATACCTTAAACTCAACTATAAGGAACAAGCTTTTTAAATTTATATACATTAAAATGTTAAAGAATAAACAATCGCATTTACATACACCCTACATACATTTGAAAAAGTAAAGAGTTTTAACTCTAATGAGAGTAAGATCACAATTTGGAATTCCAAATGTGAAAAAAAATTGAATGTAGAAGCTGACAAAAATATTGTGTATTGCCATGTACGATGCACAGTATTTTTGGTCCAAATTTGTTAAGGAAAATAAGGATGTAGTACTAATTCTCTATGTATATAAATGTTTTTAATTATTTTATTTATCTTATGAATTAATGGGCCCAAAATGTGGGTGCACATTACATACAGGATTGCATTATACACAACAAAATACGGTACCTCTTAGACAAAAAGGCAACATACCTTTGCCAGCAGAATAATCACACCACTCTGGGACAAAAGACCATCTCTAGGGCGTGTAGAAGAAGGTTAAAGAACTGATGCAGAACTAAAATATTCAATGAACACCATTGTCTTTTAACTTCAATACAGTTTAGTTGTTCTGCCAACATTTAAATACTTTTATTTTTATGTTCCCTCAATAAAATTCAATGTAATAAAAATATATTAAGAGAGTAATGTGACCCCCAGGTTTAAATGCCCAGATATTTCCCTTTAGAGTGTGAAGAGCAAGCTTTGAATTAAGGGCTCTACAACATTAATGCTCAATTTTGGAAAATCGTGATTACCCAAAGCACTGCATGTGACTGTAAACAAACAGATATTGCAATTAATCAAAAGGCAGAACAGGAGTATCTGTTGATATGTGTAACTGGTAATCCTAATGTCAAACCTTAACAAAATTCCAGACTTGACTATGAAACACATGCATAATAAGCATTAAGAGCAGAAGATCTCAACATGGGTTCACAAGGAAAGTTACATAAAGTTAATTTTTAAACTGTTGTTTTCAGAATTTGTTATAAATTTAAAGTGTTTGCAATTTGTCAAAATATTTGATAAAATGAGAAAAACTTGGAGTACAGAAGTAAGCTGAAACCTGACTGCAATGAGTGTGCACACCTTGTGAAAATCTAATTTAAAAATAAAATAATCTGTGGGTGACAAAACTGCAAAGGCAAAGGTCTTGAAGTGAGAAAACACTGGTCATGTTCAAGGAACAAGGAAGACACTGTGAACAGTAAAGATGTGGGGACAGTGTAGCTTAGAATCTACAGGGCAGTATGCAGATGTATGAGTAGAAAACTAACAGGCAAAGCCTGATTTATATAAGAGTAAAGATCCCAGGGAAATGACCCCACCTTAGCAACTTCAGTCCAGGACACATCCTTAGATATGTGCTGTTTTATTTTTTTACTCCAAGTAACCTGGACACGCCTATGAAGAAGCACCCACCCCTCATATATATTTAAGAATCTCTAAGTGAGAGCCAGACAGGCAACACAGGTCATGCACACACGTGTGCTTTCTCTTGATGTAACCCTCCCGGAACACAGAGGACTTCAACAATCTATTTCTTCTTTTCATAAACTTGCTGTGTGCTCCTGACCAAACGACTCTCTCCACAAATTCTTTCTGGAGGGACCCAGGATCTCATCAGCATGTCTCACTCACCCTGCTCTACATTGAGAGTGTAGTGAGGAATGTCATCAGAAATAGGAAGAGTCATGCAGTGGTGTGACCACAGGTAAGAGTCTGATTTTTATTTGCTTTTGATAGTAAGCTATTGTAATCTACAAACTGGCGAATTACATGATGTGATCTGGTAATTTTCAGATCACATTGGGTGCTTTGTAGAGAATAAATTACAGGAGACAAGAGCAAAATTGGTACGTAAGTTGTAATGTAAAGTTCCCACTGAGACTTGGTACCTTGCATATGCGGCCCTGATGGTATTGGTAAGGAATGGTGAGATGCAGATTGTTTAAGAGGACACCATGGATTTTTTTCACACGGAACCAAGAACAATACATGGTACTTTGATGGTTGTTGGTAGAGATCCAGTTTTGAATTTAAAATTGTGATGAGGTAAAAAGGAAAGAGTAGAGACATGCATGGTTCTAAGGGTTAGGCCTAAGATGACTTGGAGAAAATTAGGAAAGAATCAAAATTACTCAATTACTGGAAGTTTTCATTTAGACGTGATAACTTAAGGGCTCCTGTTTTGTGTACATTCCACAGTATTTCAGAGTCATTAAACAAATAACTAATATTTATTTAGAGTGTATTACTAATTGACCCTGGAAAATAAACTATTTCCTGTTCTTGCCATTATATTCATAGATAAAATAGTTCCTTGTGTTCTAGAGAAGAAAGCCAATAGCATAGGCTCAGACCAATAAAACACCGATCCTCTAGAATCAGAGTTACAGATCAGAGCAGCTTTAAAATGTTCTGAAGGAAATATGTTTTATAAAGGAAACACTTATTCCTTTAAAATGCGGAATGCTTAGCTCACTTGAACATTTGATCTGAAAAACATCTTGTATTAGTTTGCCATTACTATAATATATAATTGGGCAAATTTAGCTTCTCAAAAAATCTCAAATTTATCTTACAGTTCTGGAGGTCAGAGTTTGACATGAGTCTCATGGAACTAAATTCAGTGTCATCAGAGGTGTTATCCATTTTGGAGGCTCTAGGAGAAAATCCATTTTCTTGTTTCTTCAACTTCTAAAGGCTGTTGGCACTCCTTGACTTGTGATCCCATCTTCAAATCCAGCAATGGTGGCTGGGTCTCTCTCAAAACACATCACTCTAATAACGACTCTTGTTTCTCTCATCCACCTTGGACCCATGTAGATTATCCAAAATTCTCTCCCAAACTTAAAGTCAGTTCGTCAACAACCTTAATTCCATCTGTATGCTACCTTAATCCCCAGTTTGTCATGTAACATAACATTCACACACTCTAAGATGTGGACATCCTTGAGGAACCATTAGTCTGCCTATATACTGTTTCTCAAGATTTAGTCTATAGAAAAGGGAGGCAACTTCAGACATAGGTATTGCTCACTGATTATTTTTGTGTATTATATCAACATGAAAAATATGTCAAGAAAACTACAATAGTTTGGCAGTATTTATGGATATTGTTAAGTCTTTATCATAACATTGTCAGACATGAAGAACTGGGTAGATATGTAGCTCAGAAATGATCTACAGAAATGGTTACAAGTTCATAATTTGCCTATCAGTGGCACCCCAAGGTCATATTTGTCAGAAACTGTCTATTAGTGGGTAAGAAATTTCCAGTGAAATAAAAGTAAATAATGTCATTGGCGATTCATCCTTCCATTCTCTGCCTCTAATTTGTGTGTAAATGGCTTAATAACAATTAACAGGGTACATAATTCTTTCTTCAATGTCTACCATGCAGAGAGAAAATTAAATGTTTTCTGTGTCATTCTGTTAGACATTTCCAAGTCACAATCATTAGTTTAGTGAATAACTACAATTCTAACTCGCCAGTAAGTCTCAGATAGCTATATGCCTTGTTAAGGGAAGACTTACTGATGACACTCACCTTAGAATAATTCTTTCAGGGATTGTGTTTCACAACACTTTGCACTTTTTCCCTCATACATATTAGAGAGGCGAGGACTTAAATGTGTAAGTGATTATTCCTTTGATTTTGTCTTTACTGAGAACACACTGTAGCAGTCTCTTTGGCTATTCTCTTTACCACCAGAGCTTCCCATTTTACCTTGTCATTTGGTGTTCAAAATTATCTGATGAGTGATATATAGCTTGTCATTGATTTGAAGAATTTAGTAAAGTTAAAATTTTGAATTTACGTACCTTTTGGGTAGCTCACTCATTTTATTTTGAATCATTTCTTGGGAATTTGGTAGTATTTTTTTCCAAAAAAATTGTCCTGGGTAGTATTTTCTTGGTGCTGTGCATTACTGTACACTTAGAATAGTTAGATGTCCATATTTAAAGGTATATTAGAAATTATTGAGAAAGAGTATTTTATTCACTCTACCATGTATATACCCTTGATTCATCTCTATGTGGGCCTTCAATTTAGTACATTCTTATTAAAACATCTTAACTGTTGATGCTTGCCTCTAAAAACAATAGCAACTAATATTTATTGAATGTTTGCTTTGGAAAAGAACTATTCTAAATGCTTTTGATGCCATTTTAATCCTTACAGCAAACCCATAATATATGCATTGTCTGCTTCATTTTCCAATGAAGTAACTGAAATAGAGAGATGATAAGCATCCAAGGTTGCACAATTGAGGGAGATAGTCAGGATTTAAACCCAGGCTCCAGAACTCATCCTTCAACCTGTATAACTTTTGAGTATGCAATGACTGCTAAAGCAATAGAAAACACCTTTATTTCATAAACTAAGAGACAAAACTACAAAGTTCAAAAGAAATAATATTTAAGTGAAGCTTCCTGAAGAATAAGTAGTCTGGAGATTCCCAGTGAGCAGTGATTATCAAAATGTGGTCCTCAGACCTGCAGCAATGCAATAGGAATATATTAACATGCCAATCCTGTACCATGTCACATACCTTCTGAGTGAGACATGATGGCGGTATTGTCCCACAGTCTGAATTTTGACAACCCCCTCTGGGTAATTTCAATATCCATTGAAGTCTAGGAACCTCTACTCTTTCCCATAGGTGATAAACTAAGATGTATGAGCTATCTTTCACAGGGAACTGGATTTTTACATATTGGGTCAGGCCCTCATTTGATTGTAAACACCGAACATATGTCAAGAAAGCTATGTTGCCATTCAGAGAAGATTATTTTCAACTTGGACCCCATTCAGAAGTAGGGTCAATCTTGCTGGAGAAATATTAATACATGATTTACACAGTCATGAGAGAATGAGGTTTATGCAGAAACTGTATTGGTCAGAGAGCAGCAAGGCACAGCAGCCTTCACAGAGAGAGTAGCCCTTTACAAAACCTGCTTTGGGGATGCAGGTTCTTTGAATATAAGATTCGAGGTTGATTTTTCTATCATTCTCCAGTATATGAACTCTCTCTTACGTGGGCACAAGGCTAGACTCCATTTTCCAAGCGGCTCTGAGTGAGATACAGGCATATGATTGAGTCTATATAATAATATATGATGTGTTCAGTTTCCAGACTTGTCCCTTAGAAATCTCCATGCTGGATTCCCATGTTTTCCTTTTCTGCCCAAAGGAGAGGAATCTGAGAACCTAGAAGAGGATGGTCTCTAAATATCTGCAGGGAGTAAATTCCAACATGTCTCCCAATTACCTGCATTGAAATATGATGTAAGCAAGAATTTCGGTTGTGTTAAGTCATGGGTATTTGGGAATTTAACTCCATTCACATCCAATGTTATTTACCTTCATTAATATTTAAAGTCATTTCCAAGTAATCACATTATGAAAACAGACAACAAAACCTGAAACAAGGAAGCAATCAAGTGTGTAGGACTCCGTAAGATGGTGCAGTTCATGTATCAATCCATTTAATTTTTAAAGCATTCATTTTATGGATGAGGAAACTGAGTCACAGGGAGGCTAAGAAACTTGTTTCAAATTTCAGTTTCCAGTGGCAGAGCTGAGACTCAAACCCTGTTGTTTCTAATCTACATGAAAAATACAATACTATTTATCCCTTTATTAGCTTCAGATCTTCCTGAGTTTAAGATGTCTTCCACAATTATTAAAAATGTATTATTGTCCAGAGGTCTGATTTTTCTGAAAACTTTGTGACAGTATTATTCCCCTCTCACAGAGAACACTGAAATCGGGAAGTTTAAGGTTCAAGCTGCTAGAGCTGGTTTCTGCTGTTCTTCTGACTCAGGTCTTCAGCTTCCAGAACTCGTGTTCTCCGAGTCATGCTCTGCTCTCTCGAACCTGGGAAAGCATTCATTCCAGAGGACTTTCTCCTGGCTGGGTGTCTCTGGGATTGCCTTGGGAATATAACGGATAGGAAAGTGCTCCACAAACTAGGAAACACTGCACAAACGTAAGGTCTGATTATTACCATTATGACTTAAGACAGAACAAATCATGACAACCCAATTGCATGTACTTCCTTATTATTCAGAAAGGGAGCTCAGAGGAAAAGGCTTGCCTGGGGAATTCAGTGTCATCTGACTGTACACTCTGCAGTTCATTCAGAAAACTATGATTCGGCAGTTCCCTTCCTCAATTCTGCTTCCCGATAATTGGATAATATTCACTTAGATGCAGTGCAGAAGAAACACCTCTGCCTCACGCACCCGTGCTCATTTCCTCACTCAGTGCCTTCTTGGTTCCGTTATTTATTTTCTTTAATATTACAGCAGTACAGCAGAATGAGTCACACTCCCTGCCTTTCCCAGGAGCACCCTCAAAGGCCTAAGAAATAATAAGGTGATTTATGAGGCCCTTTGCTCCCAAATGCTACACAATCACGGAAGCTCGCTATCAAAACATTGATCTTCAAATCAGGGATAGTGTCAGCTATTAGATCAGGGTAGGAGCTCTGGATCCTTGGAATGAGCCACTGTAATGGAAATGTTTTAATGCAGGCCTGACTGACTGGATGGGAAGAGAAGTGGGGACAAGCTGATGCCATCCACAGGAAGAGATGTCTCAGGAGCTGAGATTATAGGTGATATTTATTCTTGAATGGGAATACCACACATCTAAATGGGTATTCTTAATCAGGGAGCATTTTTGTCCCCTAAGGGGCACTTGTTAAGCCTGAAGACATCTTGGCCGGCCACAACAGGGGGTAAGAGGAGGTGGTAATTGTATCGGTAGGTGAAGGCTAGGGCGGTCTTTATGTATTCCACAATGTCTAGGACACATCTTTTCCACCAAAAATGAAGTAAACCCTTCAAAACTAAGAGAAGGAGCTCAAACTCAATGGAATTAGGAAGCTGATCTTTAAATTACAATGAAATGCTGAAGGGGTGCAGTGGGGTCTCTAAACCCCTGGCAGTGTAAGTTTTTTCTCACCCCAGTGGTACTTGTTTTAAAAGTTAAATTATAAAACTTCTTCTCATTCCTTTTTGTTTTGTTGAGAAATAACTGATTTATAACTTTACATAAATTGAAGGTGATTTTATTTGATACAAATATATATTGTAAAATCACAATCTCAATGAGTTTCGTTAACATCTATAATCTTATATAGTTACAATTTTTTTTTCCTTGCAATGAGGATTTTTAAGATCTACTCTCAGCTAATGTCAAATATACAATAGAGTGTGGTTAATTATAGTAAATACGCTGTATATTACATCTCTAGAAGTTATAACTGGGAGTTTGTACTTTGTGATTATCATCACCCAATTACTCCCCTTTCCATCCCAAACTTCTACCTCAGGCAAACACTAAGATCCCACATATAAGTGAGATCAGACATTATTGTCTCAGTTACTTCACTTAGCCTAATACTTGCCAGATCTATCTATGCTATCACAAATGAAACAGATGAAACAACAGGATTTCCTTCTTTTTTACGGCTGGGAAAAATATATGCATAATATCACATTTTTATGGTGGTACAGACATCTCGTTAAGATATCACTCTTTAAAAGGGAAAGCTTATCAGCTAAGGAAAGTTCAAGAACTTTGGTGCTAGATGAACCTGAATTCAAATTCAAGAGCAATCATTAGAAATGAGAACTTAGAAAATGTTCTTAACTTCTCTGTATTAAAATGCCAACACCTGTACAATGGAAATAGTAATTAACTTGCTCAATAGACTAATTTTAATAAATTGCTGGGGTTTCAATGTTCTTTGCTAAAGTTGAAGTCCCTTGCTATCAGGGCAATCTAATAGCTGGGACAGAAGTGGAAAAGGTATACAATTTTTGAGTGCCTGCAATTTGTTGTTGACTTTATACACATCATTTAACCTAACCAGCAAGACTTGAATAAGAATGGTTGCAATGCCTGATGGGAGAGGATGTACACCAACCATATCACTCTTCTGGAAACAGATTAAAAGAGGTTTTCCGATCAGGGATTCTAACTATGCCTGTGTGTTAAAGCATTTTCTTAGTGAAAATGGAGACAAGATCTAACTCCCTAACAAGACAACTCACTTCTCTCTTTGAATCTGTGACACCATATTCCACTTACCCTTTCCCACTTCTTTGATTGCTTGTGATCATCCTCTTTGAAGAACTCAAATTACATATCAGTGTTTTCCTATGACTCTTTCCTAAATCCTCTGTTCCTGTTTCTTTCTCACGCATTCTTAATTAACTCTTCACAAATGATTTCACACACATCCAAGGTATCAACTTGGCATGTATAGGAATGACTTCTCCAGAAACGTATTTTTAAATATATACTTTAAGTTCTGCCAACCATCAGCTTTATAAATGGATGGTCTCAAGCAGTGCTTAAGACATATAGACTTGAAGATATCTAGAACTGTGGTAACATCTTGATTCTGCCACTTATCATATTAATTGGAAGAAGTTAGTTTTTATGAGCCTTCATCTTTAAAATAAAATGATTGATTACTGCATCACAGAACTTTTGTGATGATTAAAATATGGAAGGTCTAAAAGAATTCTTTCTATTTAGCTAACTCACAATATCTTTATTTAACATCTGTATGTTAAAGGTAACTCTATGCAAATGTAAATTGCTTTTTTTCTGTATACTCATTCACAAATTAGAAATCTTCCTTCTCTTTTATTCTCCACAATACAGACTTAGAAATTCTAACCCTAGATGTATTTTTGTTTCTGTCATTTCCTTTCCGTTCTCACGGCTCTTGCCTTAGTTCAGGCCATTATCCTTCTTTACTTGGATTATTACAATAGACCCAAAATGTGTTTCCTTACTGCCCCTCCCCCCTACTTTCCTAAATCTTTTCTAACAGCGCGATGCTCATCTTCAAATGTGAATCTGATTATTGCTTGTCATTTTGAAACTCCTATCATATCACCTGACTTTCAGAATAAAATTCATGCTTTTTAGTTGAGATGAAGAGTCTGACTCTTCTTTTTCCCTTTACTACCATTGCTTACTAATCTACCTAGCAAACTCCAACTTCATTGTTTTACTCATCTTATATTCGATCCCTCTTAAGAGATTTCATCAAAGACCTAATTCAACAAAGAGAATTAAGTTCCTCTTCCTCTGTTCCCACTCCACCTTTCTCTTCTTTGTTTTAATACATCACATTGCTGTAATTAATTATTATGTGTCTTGCTGGATGTACTAAGTTTATGCCAATAATTTAATAGTTAGCTGTCTTGAATGACTGATGAATGAATTAATCTTCAAGTATAAAACTCGGCAGCTACAATAGCAGTCCTTGGTTGATAACTTTACTCTGGTGCATTGTATTACTTATCTTTCTCCACTGTACTGGGCAAGCTAAGGTGAAGTATGATTTATTTATGTCTGTATTTTGGAGGGAAATGGAAAAGGAATAAATTGTAAATAGATAAATATATGCAAACATATACATACATACATGCAACAGGCATACATGCATACCGACGATCAATATACATATAGCCAGAGCATACACTTACTACTGGATTAAATGAAATTATCTTTTGTATATGCAGACTGCATACTCTTTGGAGATCTCACCGGCTGAGTAATTCTACATAATTTAACACCAGAGAGGTGCTCACTTATTCCTAAGGAATAAAATTCTTCAAAAAGTGATTTCAATACATGGGCAAAGTCAAATGGATCCAGAAACCAGCCTTTCAGAATTTTAATTTCTTTGTCTAGCACAACCTGAGGCAGATAGGTCCAGCTTTGCAGTAATGAAAGTTTGGGTTCAAATCTTGCCACTTACTAATTTGTGAATACAAGTAATTTGCTTCCTTCCAGTGATCTCATGTATAAGACCTCATGAACGTTAATTTCAGGGTTTCTTGACATTTGTAATTCTGAGAATTTATGCTGGACAATTCTTTGTCATGGGGTTTATCTTATGCATTGTAGAATGTTTGGCAGCATATCTGGCCTCTATGTTAAATATCCATAACATCTCCTCAACACCACCCCAGTATAACAGCTAACAAAATCTTCAGACATTGCCAAATCTCTCTGGGGAAAGGGAAGGCAAAAGATCACACCAGGCTGGGAACAAACTTATAGGTAATAATGTGTGTACTATACCCAGAATATAGTAGATGCTTCATGAATTTCCTGTTCCTTCTCCTCCCCAATGAGGTTAATGAAATTTCATACCAAGTACTTAACATTTCCTCAGGGGGAAAAATTATGTCTACTAATGACCACATCTCAGCGAATGTTAATTTGAGATGTGTGATTTTGTTTTTTTTTTAGCCCTACCTATATCTTCACAACAGCTTTCCTTAGAAAGTCTTAATTTGTCAGTGCAAAGTCAAAGTCTGAATTTTCCAGTAATGAGGCTCAGGTTCTCATAAATGTGATCTGTGAAGTAAGAAAAGATATCTCTCCTTTAGTAGGAGAGGAAAGAGATGAAAAGGAAACTACAAACCTGAAACAAATTGGAGGCTGTAGGTGTTAAGGCAATGCAAGTGGAGGGATGATCGATTCCCCTAGATTCTGAGTGGCACATTCTGTGCACGGAGAGCCGGCTGACGTCAATCGGATTAAGTGGCCTCAATGGGAGAGCTGCGTACAAGAGGAATGAAACGCACGCCCCAGGATTTGTCATGGCCTCCAAACGCAGCTTCCTACTTCATAGTGAGAGGGAGGACAGTCTGTGAATGAGGAATCAGAAGGACATGTTCTTGCCTAAGGAAAAGCTCTCCTTATTTGTACAATTGCTGCATACAAGTGAGTCTGAAAACACTCACCTTTTTGCACATATATTTGTTCAGAGTAATTCTCAACCCAAATGCCACATTTCCCTTTTGGATCAAGGGTTTATCAGCTCCTCTGGCTCCATTTTGAGGAAAGGTGACAACTTTTCCAAGCAATATTACCTTAAGACATGAATTTAGAGAGAACTGAGATGCAGAGTTCAGAAATAGATTTTGCCACTTCCCCTAAATTAATAATTTAAATGAATTCATCTATTCAAGGAGTTTAGAAGTGTGTGACATAATAAATTCTATATAATTGTCAACTATTTCCATTATCATCACTGCTGCTTCTGCTGCTGTTTTTGGTTTTTGCCAAATACTATCTTTCAAAGGTCATCTGAGGAAAGATTTCTCTAAAATTCCAGGGTAGATTAAACTCCTGTCTTCTGCGATTCCAGACATAACTGATCCCATTCATGACTTAGTCTATTCTGTTAGACTTGTCTGCTTAGCTGCTCTTACTTTATTTAAATGGCGTCTTTAGTTACAGGATCTGATTTCATTCATTTTTAAAAATATCTTTAGCATTAGCAAAGTGTTTTGCTCACGTATGCTTGTTTATGTTTGTTTGGTATATATATTTATATATATGTAAGTTTTCAATTCAAACACTGAAAATATTCCTTCAGTAAACAGTCTTCGAGGTATTTCCAGAATATTTTTGTCTTGGAGACAGCATGCCTCATTGACCAATAAAACTGAGGTGAACATTATAAATTGCTCTTCCTACTAGTATCATGTATTTATTCTTCATCCATGTTATTTATACAACACCATTAGAGATTCTTGTTCTGAGGACTGTGGACCAGAGAACAGAGACTATGACCCTGTTCAGTGAAGACTAAATCTTACCTAATGAGAGGCCTAGCTTTTGCCCTGTCTACTTAGATATCATAGGGGACTCCTCTCTGGGAGTCTTATCTTTTTTGCCTGGTGCTTGGGCCACTACACTGTTTATATGATTTGTGATGGTAACTTTGAGCCACGTACTATCAGTTTCAACTTCTGAAGAACCAGAGACTATTACCCCAATATCCAGGAGGGGCTGAAGGCTGTCAGCCAGGTGAATAGTATATGACCCAGTAGAGTAGATTAAAAACCTACTTGATTTGAGTGACCATGAAGTGACCAGAAGATGGGAGTTTTGATCACGATAGTCTCCTTGGAAATTACTGCCCTATATCTAACATCTTTGAGTCTATCTGCAAATCACCAGTAAATATTCTTTCTATACTACTGGGAAGAATTGAGCTTGGCAGGAAAAAAGTATGAACACAAATTAAGGGCACTAGAGTCAGATTTTACCTGCTTTGCTTGCTCTTTATTACTTGAATGTCTATATTCCGCCACATGATTATTCATGGTTTGTGCTGTCCACAGATGGTAACTTCTGAAAATCACTTGGGACTGTATATACCTTGGATTCATTATTAGAGACTGGACTTGTAACATTTCAGAGCTGGATTTGACTTGAGTAGGCAATACGCATAGTTTGTCAAGAGGAATAACTGCTCGTCCTTTGGGAGAAGCACATGGGCATGTATATATGTATGCATACACACGCAGTCTGACTAATTATCATGTTTATATATATACATATATCCACACCACATAGTGTCACACATACATATATATAGATATATGGTGGATGTATAAATATATGAGATAAATGTTTTTAGGAAAATGCTTACCTTTACTTTACTTTATTGTATGTCCTAAAAAATTTTTCCCTTCATTCTATTTTATCATCGATCATAACCATAAACTGGATTAATTTTATGAACATTGATGCATCATAACTCAGTGTTTGAAAAACACCATGCTTATGAAATTTTTTTTCATTGTTTAAATGGAATTTTGAGACAAGTGACTAAATTCTTTTCACCTTTTAAGTCAGAAAGTCAGTGATCCATCAAGCTATACAATTGGAAGGATTTTGTTGCAAAGGATTAGATCAAGAAATTCCAGTTCTTATTACGTTCTATGATTCTAAGAGCACGAGCTTGAAAAATTAAAATTGAGAGTTCTTAATAAGTGATTCTGAATCTAATATTACCACTGGTATAGGTTTTGTCTTTATTTCATCCCTTATTGGATGAAAAAGAACAAAGGAATGTATAAGGGAAAGAGAGAGAGAAAGAAGGAAGGGAGGGAAAAAGGAAGGAACTAATTTTGAGTTTAAACACACTTATTATCATGAAACTAGTAAATCCAGAAGTAGACCTAGTCCCATGCGTTCAATTACTAAGTCATTTACTTTATATTATAGTATTTTACCTTTTCAAATGCTTTTAAGCTCAAAACTGTAACATTCTTATTATGAGTCAGACCATTCTAATACCATTGGACATAGTGACTTAATTAATTCTCAGTGCAGTCCTCTAATAAATAAACTAATACTTGCTCCATTTTATAGAGTAGACTAAGACAAAAGAGCTTTCTACATGTTCAATAATATATCTATATGTATACATATATATAAACACACAAGCATGCGTATATACTACACACAAATATATTATAAAATATGGAGTCAGGATTAAGACTGATATATCTGGCTCAAGAGGTCCTTCAGTGCACACATTTGTAAGAAAGGTCATTTTGCTCATTTGATCTGAAATAGTAAGAAATTAGTGATGCTCTATAGCCATGAATAAATATTTCCTTATTTTTTACCTAGGTACTTACATTATGTCTAATTAAATATACATGTGTCATTACATTAGCTAAAAAGTTAATAAAAACCAGAAGGAAAATAATAGTACAAATAATAGTACCAAAAATCATGTGTAATTATTGTTATGTTATAGTCATGATGAAAGGACTGAATCTGTTCAATTGAGACATAGAACTGATTTAGAGTTGATGTTTCTAAAATGCTTTGCAAGTAGGTGAAAAGTCTTTTTTGATTATTTATTGTATATATTAAGTAAAATAGAATTTTATTATAATCGAATATGGAAAAGTGGAAGAGGCCAGCTCATAAGAAGGTTTGACTAACATCTGAGGATTTATAAAGCTGGCCTAAGAATTGTATAGTTGTATAACTGTAGGATTTGTCACCAAATCACATATGACAATGATCCAGTATTATTTTCATATTTTGATGAAACACCAAACAGTTTCTCAAAGAAGTAAATTATAGTAGCAATTTATAATCCAAACTGAGAAAAGTTAAAAATAAAAGGGGACTTATTAATATTTCCACTGTGACAGTAGGCATAAAATGGAGTTTCCTAGGTTACTTGAATTGTAAAACCACAATGGAAAACATTCAGTTAGTATTGTTTCTAAAAGGCGTAAGTTCTTTTGCAAAACCAGTTAGAAAATAAATGCTCACTGCTCCAAGTTCCCTAAGTAAATCTTAATGCTTATGAAGGTCTTCATCTAGGACCTACCAGCCTATCCGATGATCCAGCAAATATAACAGTAATGATTAGTAACGACTAAGACCTTTTATAGCACTCCTACTTCAGAGTCCTCATATACCTGGTAGGGTGACCATATTCTTCATATTTATCTAACATCATTAACTGAGCTCCCTTTCAATCATAAAATTACCCTAAATTGGATGATAAATTTTATGACCACCCTATCCATAGGATATTCTGAACAATTGCAGAAATCCTCGTTGTTTAACAGGAAAACAGAATAAATTTTTTTCCCAGTTCTCAAGTTCTCCTAGCTAAATAATGTAATAAGGTACTCAAGTTCTGAAATATGGTATATAATAATGAACTCCCAGTGTGACTGGTATCCTACGAGGTGGGTCTTGCAGCTTTACTCTAGTATGCAAAGTGATTTTTGCTTGAAGCTGTGACTCCTTTGAGTGAAGATGAGTCAGACTATCCTTTGGGACAGGAGAAGAGGATGTATATTACTGCTCTGGAATTGATTCCATTTCCTGTGAATATTCTCTTCTCCAGAAATAGCCTTTGGTCCCCATAATTATATATTAAGATATTTTCTAAGTTGACACTGTATTGGAACCTAGGTACTTAAAATCATGTCTATCTTAAAACATAAATATATCCCAAACTGATCAGTCCACACTGAGTGTGGTATTCTTCTGGAAGCTGGAGTTGATCAGAAAAAGACTAAATTTAAACATTCATAGATTAATTCAACAATTAAATATTTATGAATGCCTCTTATGTTTCTGATACTGCCCCCAAGTACTTAGAACAGACTAGAGAACAAAACAAGCAAACAAAAGTGATTGGGGAGATTAGACACTTTTTAATTACATGTAAAGGTAGTCATCTTTAAGAAAGTGAGATTTGAACAAAGACTTGAAGAAAGTACACTACTTAGCTTTATGGATATTTTGGAGAAGAGAATTCCCAGAAATAAGAGTAAGCACTATACAGGTTTTGAAAGGAAGTTTTGCTTAACTATTCAAAGAACAGTGTGGAGATGAGCATGGCGGAAACAAAGTAAATAGGAGATGAGACCAGATGGAAAAAAATAGGGCCCGGATAATGCTGGGTAAACTACCTATCTTTAGTTCAGATCTTTCTCTTTGGCTATAGACTCATTTAGACCACTGTTTTCTGGTTATCTCTAATAGTATATCTTAAAGATAACTCAAAATCAATATAATCTTTGCTTCTACTCTCCTTTGACACAACACACACACACACACACACACACACACACACACACACACACACACACAGAATGAATTTAACTTCTCAGTTAATGACACTTTCTTCCTAAGCATTTCTTCACAGAGAAATATTAAAGTTATCCTAACTTCTCTCTACTCTACCTGAGGCTACTAATGTTAACTTTTTAATATATTCCAAACTTCCCCCCTTTTTTTCATTCCTACCTCGAGAGTTCCTGACTATTCTAACAGCCCAGCCTCTCTTACATAGCTACCAGATATTACTGGAATATTTACATACAAACCTGGAACTCTATGCTACTAGCTGAGATGGTAATGTGAATATTAAATTGTGTTTGTTTGCTTTTTCTGTGACCTTCCTTTCAATCTATGACTTTACCAATTTTGAACACTAGACAGGCATGAAGAAAATGAAATGCTAAGCAATTTATCCAAAGTCACAGAGCACAGAAGTGATTAATTATGTCTGTTTTGAAATTTAAGCCTGACATTTCAAATGAAGAAAAGCTACTCTCTATATGTGGATTCCAACAAAACACAAACTCAAAGAAACAGAGATCAGATTGGTGATTTCCAGAGCCAAGGAATTAGGTTAAGGTTGTCAAAAGTCACAAACTTCCAGTTATAAGATAAATAAGTTCTGCAAGTGTAATATACAGTATAATGACTATACTTAATAGTCTATTGTATACTTGAAAGTTTCAAAAAGACTACATCTTTCTCATTACAAGAAAAAAATTATAACTGTGTGGTGACAGATGTTAACTAACCTTATGGTGATAATTATTTGGCAATATTTACATATATGAAATCATTATACTATACACCTTAAATATATACAGTGTTATTTATAAATTTTAACTCAGTAAAACTGGAAAAAATAAACAAAAACTAAAAGCAAAAAAATAAATAAATGAAAATAAAAATAGTCTGACTTTGAAAGCTTTAAGCTTCCCCCAGATGTCACCTTAGACAGGTATATACTTAATTACCAGGTGAGACAGAATCATTAGATCTTTTGAAGGAGGATAAATCATCCACATTAATTTTAGTAATATTCTAGGATATATAAAATAAATAAGTTATAATTATCCCGAGGAATCTATCAAAGATTTCTGAAATATTTTCAGGTAAAGAAAAAAAATTTTCTAATAATTATATAAATATCTTTGCCAGATAAAAAAGATGATTTTTCAATTTAAAAGCCTATAAAAATAACCTATAACTATTAAAAAACATTAGGATTATTTCCTTCAGTTCATGCTCAATCAATTGAAATCTTCCTGTTTTATTTATTTTAGGAAATATTGCAGAATGCAAAATATATTAGAAATATAAAACTTATTTTTTCCTGATGCTATATTGTTTTTCACAGTTGAAAGTAAACTAAATTCTTTGGGAAATTCAATAAACTTTTATGGATATACTGAACTGTGGTGGGAAACGATTTTTCTCTTTTGTGTCTGTATGTGCAATGATTTACCAAAGGAAAATTTATGAGTGGCAGGATTTAATCTCAGATTATTTATGTCTTAGCATATGTCCTCATGAAATGATCATATCCCACCATCTATTGAAGCCAGACACTGGTCAAAATTGCTCTTTCTGTCAGTTAAAGCTGTGGGAAGTTTAAATGCCACTTGGTATAATGTCTGGTGTTTAGCTGTTATTTCTTAAGCAATCATTTATTTCATCATAGTAGCAGTTGCTATTTCTGATGCCATCATTATTTTATTATTATAAGGCATGACAGAAAAATAATTGAATAGTATTATATCCATAAGAACTATGTTTCACAGCTGTAAGAATCAACATGGCATTATGATGCTAATGGTAGCAGTGACAATATTGGTTTGTTTTTAATAATCTAATGTTTACATTTAGAGTCAGAGATATTATTTTATGCAATCTTCACTACAAATATATCATATCCTTTATCATTAATTATATTTGGCATATAGAACAGTTGAAGTTCTCAGAAATTAAGATAAATACCCAGGTTTATATAGTCATTAAAAATCTGTTTCTGATTCTCTTCAAAATCCATTTACTTTCATTTGTCATATCTTTATTATCCCAGACACTGTTCAAATACTTGGGAGATTAGTCATTGGGAAGGGAATTCACAGGAAGACATTCATGAGGTTTTGAATTCAATCGTTTGACCAAATCGCCACCAGAAGACAGCTTCACTGTTGCCTAATTACGCTGCTATAGCTTAAGCAATCATTTATTTCCACCTGAGTATAGTCTCCACCTGAAAGAATTTTCTTTTATTTCAATGAATTATCTTTTAGTGCAGAAAAGCTTGCCTGCACCATTGGAAATGCTTCCAGCATATCTTTTCATTGTTCAATAACCCTAACAAGAAAACTTGAGGCTTCGTATTAAAAATGTATTTATTCTCTCATGAGGAAAGGGGCTTGAAAATAACATGTTGGGGGGCTAACCCTCTATAATTCCTGTCAAAATCGGATGCAAGTTTCCACACTTAAAATAGAGTTGGGATCTCTTTTCTGAGGCATTACATTGGGTTTTCTAGTAACTCTCAGAAAGCTTGCGTTGGAACTTATGAACCTATGTGAGTCACAAGATCAAATGGAAGCTTCTGACATTTATAATAGCATGGGTCTTATTTGACCTTAGAGCGAGTATCATATCCATAGATCAGAGCGCTTTTCAAGGACACTGGCTCTTCTGTCACTTTTTTTTTTTCTTTCACAATGCCTCAGTAGAGGCTATGTCCATGAAACCTTTTTGGAAATGGAGATACTGGAGCCATGTTTATCAATCTATTAATTTTTTTTCTCCCTGTTTTTTTAACAATTGTCTTCTACATTACTCCAGGGAAGTCTGGCACCTCATTTTCCTTCATTATAGGTCATTGTGTGTTCAAGTTTCAGTCAGCAAATCTAGTCAAATGATAAAGCCATTTCTGGTAGAGTATGTTAACATATTAGCTTTACAAATTCTGCTAAGTGCACTCACATTAACACATTCAACAAAATACAAATATTACATTTCTTCTTCCTGTGTCTCCAATCCTTACAATTCATCCTTAAAATCATTGCCACATATTCTCTAGTTTCTGTTGATACAAAATAAAGAAGTCTAGCAATGATATTGGAAAAGATTATTTCCTCCTGGCTCAGATATTTTTCTGGTCTCCCTGGAGCACACTGAGATCATGTTATGGGTGTGGCAACCATGAGAGAGTTAAAGTAGGACTGAGTAGGTGCCTCTTGTAAGGCACCTTCTCTCGGCAAGTTTATCAAGTGTCTTGAAAGAAGGAAAGAGAGTCTCTTCAGATGCAGGATGGCAGGCCTCTTCCATAGTTAAGGGACTCTCCATCTGAGAGATTCAAGATTTTCAGTTTCATATAAATCCAATCCAATATTTCTAATTCCAGATTTCAGGCCCATTCCTTCCTAAACAATGGTTTGCTTTTTACAGGAGACATTGTTGTAACTCTGAAATCTTTGCTTTTATTTTACAACCCATCCATTAAGTTTTATGTGATTTTCACTAAGATCATCCTAATTTTTGCAAAAAGAAAAGGAGTTTAGCAGGTCCTGGTGGCTCAAGTGTTAAATCTGTGACTCTGGCATAGCCTACATAAAACCCAACGACTGGAGTGCACACTCAGGGCTGGGAAGAACAACTGAAAATGAACAATTAAATGCATTTAAAAAATACTTTTTTCTCTTCTCTCTTTCTGCCTGCCTGTCTACCTGCTTACTTGCCTTCATTCTTATCTCTTCAATGAAAAGGAAATAAAGAAAGAAAAAGAAAGAAAGAGAAAGAAAGGAAGAAAGGAAGAAAGGAAGAGTTTTTAGAACCACCGTAGAAACTCTGACTTGACTGATAATTTAGAGTGAAGCTTGTCATTTTTTTTTTCAATAAGCTCCTCAATGTTCTCCAAGAAGATTCATTTACCCTACCACAGTCTTTGTAGTAATCACTACTGATGAAATGTAGCAACTATTTTATATGCCAGGGCACTACTTTGGTTAGCATTTCAAAACACAAAAAAGATGGATGATGAGTTTATCAATTAGCATGTTATTGCACACTGTGAATGGTGAGGGTGGTGGCTTTAAAGCATGTCCACCAATACTTTGCAGTCCCAATCCATTGAATCTTGCCTTGGTTAAATGATTTACTTGTATTAAATTAATTGTGGTGTGACTGTGACTTCAAAGTTAGGCAAGAAAAAAAGTCACATAGCTCCTTCCTAACCCTCTTGTTGTTTGGCCGATTTTATTATTATTTTTTAAAAGTCTCAGCTATGACTTAGGTAGAGTGTTTACACCTGGAAATGAGGGTGTTTTCTTTTTGTATCAGGCTCTAAGGGCAAGATAGTGAATCTATATTCAAGTGTTGAGCTGAGTTCAGGTCTTGTTATTATTATGCCATGTGCACCATGGGCTTCAAAGTCCGCTCCAAGTGGGGTGCTATACTTAATGGGACTGAAAAGCCAAAAGGATTTCTCAGTGCTTGTGCTTTATTCTTGCCTTTCTGCCATCTCTGTACATCTCTGATATAGAAATAAGTCTCTCAACACTCCTGTCCCATCTTAGGCAGTAGATGATTGTAGCTTAGTCTCAAGATATCAAGATATCTCTTTTGTTTTAGCCCAGACTCGGTTTTAGACGACTCCAATGTGCCTGAGCCCTTGGAGGTAGAGCTCTGGTATCCCTGCATCTCCTTATCATGGCAGTTTACTTACTGTGCCATCTCTCTGTGGTTGGCCTCAGGTGGACGTTTCCTGTTCTAGTAAGAAAGAGTCCAGAAAAATAGATGGGTAGGTGACTTTCCCTCACCAGTTGTTGATAAGATCACCTTTTTTTAGTTATTCGTCACTAAAGAGGACTTTTTCAGTCCACCTGCCTTGCACCCAATCTTTCTTATGAGCACTTGCGTAGAGGCCCAAGGAAAAGAACAGATGAGTGAATAGAAACTTACTTGTATCTGAGTTCCCCATTCATAGATTGTCTGGACTAATTCGAGTTCACACTTGACCTTTAACAAGTCATTGAAATTTTAACCCAAATTTTAGCTGATTTCTTCTTTCCTTCTTACAGAGCAGTCATGTGACCACAGGTGAGCCACTTCAGGAATCCCATTTTCTTAAGAAACTCAGTTCATATGATTACCTTGTGATCTCATTTCTCTCATGTATTCAGCAGAAGTTGAGATTTTGTTGTTATTTACTTATCTATAAACTTGGAGTCTATGTACATATTTTCCCTACTTTTATACATTTGAATAAACTAGCTATAAAAAATATCAATGACTTTAAAATAATGCACAGACACTTAAATTTCATCTAATTTGATGAACTATCCAGTTTATAAAGGTTTATTGGAGGATTTTATTAAGCTGTCATTTGGTCTTACGGAGTTTTTTTTAAATCGTTTTAATTTTAGAACAGTTTTAGATTTTGAGAAAATTTGCAGAGCTAACAGAGAGTACAAATATCCCATATCAATTTTTTTCTATTTTTAACCTTTTATATTGATATTTTATAATTGATATAATTAATGAACCAAAACTGATATATTACTGATAGCCAAAGTTCATGCTCATTGGCGATTTCATTAGTTTTTAATCTAATATCTTCTTTCAGTTCCAAGACCTCAACTTGAATACCATATATTTAGTCATGTCTCCTACAGTTCCCTCTTAGTAAAACAATTTCTCAGTACACTTTGCTTTTGCTGACCTTCACAATTTTTAGGGGTGCTGGTATCGTATTTGATAAAATACCCCCAAATGATTTTGATCTGATGTTTTTGTCATGATTACATTAGAGTTATGCATTTTTGTAAGAGGGACTCCAGAGATAAAATATCAGTTTTCATTACATCATATCCTGCATATGTACCATTAACATGCCTTATTATTATTGATGTTATCTTTCATGACATGGCTGATATTTTTATCTCCATTTTTACTGTACATTTATGGATGGAAATTGTTATGCATACATAGCCTTCACTTAAGGGCAGGGAGTTATGTTCCAATTTTTTGAAGGTAGAGTATCTGCATAAATTATTTGAAATTCTTCTGCATGAAATAATTATTTACTATTTCCCATTTATTAATTTATCAATCATTTATTGGTATCAGTATTGTATATTGATATAAGTATATGGATATTTATTTTATAATTTGGATTAAAAGCACAATGGTTTGTTACTTTGTTGCCCAAAGTATTTTAGCTTTGACTATTGGGAACTCAGCACGCTCCTGAGTTTCTTTGACATACCTCCACCAGAGTGTGTATGTATATGTGTGTGTTTGTGTGTGTGTGTGTGTGTGTGTGTGTGTGTGTGTGTGTTTAGCACTTATAGCTTTCTGAAACTGCAAGATGTTATAGATTTATCTGGTACAGTTTCTACCTGAATCTTAGATCATCCAGTTCTGTAAAGATTCCTGGGTTCTTTAATGCAAACAGGGTATAAAGGACAAGGTGCACAAGACATGAGTTCTATGGGTGTTTGTTGTTACAGGAAGATCATTATTTACAGGTCCTCTCAATTTATAGAGCAAATAAATATACATGTATATTAAAATGCATATATACTTACATATTAATATTTATTTAAACAGCCATCTGTATCTACAGCAAGTTGAACAGAAATGCATCCTTGTTTCTGCAAGTTGTAGACTCTGTCTCCCTTGTCTCCAGCTATTCACTCTAACAGTGAGAAACTTGGATTCCACCAATTCCCATGTATAAACACAATTGTTCTATTTCTAGGATACATTTGCAACAGTATCATTGTTAACCTATACCTCTGCAAAGGGGGAAAAATCATTAAAAAAAACTTTATCAACTAAATTGTTATGAACAGTTTATTTTGTTTTTAGTTTTACAAGTTTCACTTAATTAGAAAATTACTTAAGCTTGTATTTTTCCCTCCATCTCCTTCAGTGAAGTGA
Organism: Solenodon paradoxus; assembly: GCA_004363575.1. Classification (NCBI taxonomy): domain Eukaryota; kingdom Metazoa; phylum Chordata; class Mammalia; order Eulipotyphla; family Solenodontidae; genus Solenodon; species Solenodon paradoxus. The sequence goes on from RJWH01000531.1 coordinate 79,583, forward strand.
TTTTCTTCATTTTTAGTGTAAACATGGTATTTTGTCACATTCTGCATTCTCTCATTAGATTCTACAACTTACACGGTTATTAAAAATCTGTAGATATTTGGTGTTATAAAGTAGTCTGAGTTTAAACAAATATATAATGTTGTATGCCACATTACAGTATCATATGAAATAGTACCAGCACTTTAGAAATTCCCAGTGCTTCGTCTATTTAAATCTCTTCCTTCTCTTGAAACTGCTTCTCACTATTAAATATGATGGTGGTTGCAGGCTTTTTTTTTTTTGTAGATATTCTTTATCAAAGTGAAAAAAAGTTCTCCTCTATTACTATTTTGTAGATTATTTTGGGATTTTTTTTTTTATCATTAATGGGTATTGTAGTTTGCAAAATACATTTTAGTATTAATTGATACATGATTTTCTTTTTAAAGCTTGTTGATTAGGTAATTTTATTGACCTATTTTGGAATGCCAAAACAGACTAACATACCTAAAATAAGTTGTATTTGGTCATATGATAAAATTTTTCCTTCTAGTTGGATTTGAGTTGCTAATCTTTTGTTGAGAATTTTGCATTTGTGTTCATGTGATATTGGTCTTACACTTTCTTTCTTGCAATATCTTTATGTGATTTGGGTACCATGTAATGATGGCCAATAATGATGAGTTGGTAAGTGTTTTCTTTGGCTTTCTGGAAAATGTTATGCAAGATTTCTTCATAAATATTTGGTAGAATTTACCTGAGAAACTATTTGAATTGGATGTTTCCTTCTTTGAAAATATTCATGTTTGATTCAATTTATTTAGTCTATCTAGGCCTACTAATCAATTTCTCCTTGTGTAAGTTTTGGTAGCTTAAATCTTTCAAAGAATTGACCCATCTCATCTAAGTTATCAACTTTATGGTCATATAGTGATTACAGTATCCTTTATTATCATTTTTATTTCCATGAGACCAGAAGTAATAGTCTTTTATTCATTTTGTTTTAGCAATTCGTGTTTTCTAATTTTTTTTCTTTGTCAGCTTGGCCAGATGATTATCTTTTGTTTTGATCTTTTCAAATAACCTGTTTTGATTTGGGTTGTTTTTTGTTTGCTTTACTTTTCCTTATTTTTCAGCTGTCTTCAATTTCTGCTCTATTTTTAATGTATTTGTTCTCTAGCTTTTATTTTTTATATTCTTCTGGCTTCGGCCTTAAATTTCTTTTATTTTACTAGTCCTAAAATGTAAGCTTAGATTATCGACTTTAGATCTTTCTGCATTTCTAGTATATGTATTTAGTTGTGTAAATTTCCCTTTGAGCACTGCTATTGCAACATCTCACAATTTTCTACACCTCCACTTCTGCTTAAATTCAAAATATTTTGCTTAAATTCAAAATATTTTAAAATTTATCTTCCTCAAAGAGGTGTCCACTTGGACTCAGGGGTTATTTGGAAGTGTAGTGCTTTATTTCCAAATATTTGTGTATTTTTCAGCTATCTTCTTATTGTTGATTTTTCATTTAATGGCATTGGGGTTGGAGAACATGCTTTGCATGAGTTCTATTATTTTAAATTTGTTAAAGCATGTTTTATAGATCAGAATGTGATCTATGTTGTTGAATATTCCATATGAGCTTGAGAAGAATGTTTATTCTGTTGTTGCTGAAAGGAATATTCTATAAATGTCAATTAGTTGACTGAGAGTGCTCTTAGGTCTACTATGTCCTTACTGATTTTCTGCCAGCTTGACCTATCATTTACTTAGAGGACTGCTGAAGTCTCAAACTATAGTAGTGGATTTATCTATTCCCCCTTTCAGTTCTATCAGTTTGACTCATATATATGATTATAACACCTCTATAACATAACCCACTATGATGACACTCTGTTGTTAGCAATAGAGATGCTAAGATTAGTATATCTTCTTGGAAAACTTCCCTTTTATTATAATGCAATTGTCCTCTTGAAACTTGATGATTTTCCTTTTTCTGAAATCTACTTTGTTTTGTATAAATACAGGTCTCTGGTTTTTGCCTTTTGATTAGTGTTAGTGTGGTATAACTTATTCTGTCTTTTACAGCAAACCTGTGTGATTCACTATGTTTAAAATGTGTTTTTTATAGACAACAGATTGTTGAGTCTTATTTTTTTGGCTTTCATTTTATCCAATCTAATAATCTGCCTGTTAATAATGTATGTTTAGAACATTAACTCTTAAAGTGATTATTGATATAATTAGTTACTACCCATCGTGTTTATAACTGTTCTCAATTTATAATCTTTTTATTTCTTTTTTCCCTCTTTTTCTATTTTCTCTGATTATAATTGAGCAATTTTATGATTGCATTTTATTTCTTCACTTGGACTAGCAATTATTTCTTTTTAAAATGCTAATGGTGGCTGTTGGGTTTTAATATACATTTTGCTTAAACAAAGTCTACCTTCAATAACCCTGTCTTGTTTTGTATGTAGTGGAGGTAAATTGCAATATAGTTTTACACTTATAGCTGTTAAAATTATTCCTTTATGATGTTGCTGCTATTATTTTCACTTATCCCTAAGCTGTAATCGTACAATACATCATTAATACTATTGTTTTAAAATTTATTTTATATCAATTAAGAAAAATGAAAATTTGTTCTACTTTATTTTATTCCATATTTAATGTACTTTTGTTTTTAAGACAATCTCAGTTTTACAGCTATATCATTTTTCTTCTCCCTAAGAAAATTTTTTAACATTTTTGCAAGTAAGTCTGCTACTAATGCATTCTTTTTCTATTTGCTTGAAAAAGTCTTAATTTTTCTTACATTTCTAAGCAATAATTTTTGCTGGATTTATAAATCTATAATTTTTTCTTTCAGATGTTATATTTTTCTATTTATTGTTTGAATGATTTCTAATGAGAAGTGTACTTTAGTTTCTTCCTTGTTTTTTTTACAGGTAAAGCGTCATTATTTCTGGCTGTTTTCAAGGCTGTTTTTTCTGTCTTTGGTTTTATGCAGTTTGAAAGCAATATGCCTACAGGTCTTTTTTGTTGTTTAAGCTTGCTTACTGTTCTCTGAGCTTCTGGATGTGTAGTTTTGTGTCTTTTTAAAGTTCTTGGTCATTCCTTTTTTTGAATATTTCCTCTGATACTGCCTTTAATTTATCCTTTTGTTATTTTTATTAATGTTGATGATGATGCTAGAATGAGAACAGTTATTTTTAGCTTTTCATAGCCCAATGTAGAACATTTACTTTTGCTTTTAAGAGGGAGGAAGTCAGTTCTTAGATAAGTTTGAGTCCTCTAAGTTAGGGTCCACATAGAGATGTTCTTATCAATACTTCTAGATATACCCCCAGGTCATAATCAGCAGCAACTGCCAATCATCTGAGTGATCTATCTATGACAAAGGTAAGCCAGCCTTCTGCCTATTTTTAAAGGATTTTATTGGAATAAATTAGGACACATTCATTTGCATTTGTTTATGACAACATTTGCACTGACATGGCAGGATTGAGTAGTTGTGCCAGAGACCACATGGACCATAAAAACTAAAATATTTACTACTTTTTTGTTAGGAGGAAACATTTTCAACCCTTAATATCAGACCAGAAGTCTGGTTGAGATTTCAGATGATTGCAGGCCCAGTTAACATCTGAATGAAAACTCATGAGATACTCAAGTATCAACTAGATGAGTCTTTCCCAGATGATTCTTGACCCACAAAGTCATAAACAGAATACAATTGTTTTATGCAAGCTCTAGGGTAATTAATTATATGGCAAAAGACAGAAGAACAGCTAGTATCTGGTTTCTGATTGTCATAAAGCTCAGTATAGTGTTCAAGGTCAATACCACAATCAAATCAATCTCAGGTTCCTCTGTAGGGCCTATTTTCTGGATTCTTTTACTTTTTGAATCAAATGCTATAAATCAGGTTTCAGTTAAGAAAAAATATGCACATTGGCTGTTTTAACATCAAGAAATTTCTGTAAAGATTGGCTCAGTGAACTGGGAAGACAAAAACTCTGAAGTAGCACAGAGATACTACCAGCAACAACTATCATTTTTAAGGAGGAGGAAACAAGTGAAGCAGACTGATAATTATAACATTGAAGCTTAGAAGACTGTGCAGAACATGTATCTAGATCTCAGAAGTGTGGGTGCTAACAGACTCTGGTACTCCAGAGCAAAGAGAAGAGACTCTGTAGAACCAGAACCCAGACCTAGGAGCATTACCCAATGTGTCTTGGTGACTCAGACCTCAGAAGAGTAACCATGCAGAGTTGAAACTCAAAAACAGACATGAGTCAGTTGGTGCTGTATCTTAGAGAGAGCTTTATGAAGGAAAGGTAAACTTGAAGTAATAGTCTGCTTGTATGAAGAAACTTGTGGGGGAGATGCTGACAGGAATAGACATAAAAAGAGGAAGAAATAAGTCCCTTCATATTTACAGTCTCCCTCTATCACCATTTATTAACAGACCTATTAGAGAAGTACCAGGCAAACATAAATATTTCACCAGGAACCCTATATATGAACTCATATACTATACCTTAACAATGAATTATTAGTCTCTGATTGTGGAACATCCAGTTTTTTCTTGACTCAAATAATTCCTAGATATTATCCTTCATACTCAAAGTATCCCTGACTTGCTGTGTGACATTCACCATTTTTCCCCTTCTCTGGTGCTAGCTATTTTCAGATGGTTGAACTTGAAAATAAGACAGTGACTTCTCCAATGCCTCGGTCACTAAGGCTGCTTCCTGGAACTAGTGGCACCTCTTACTAAATCTCCCATGGGATTTCAAGTGTGTTAACACCATACGGTGCTTGTGCCAGTTAACTGTGCTGGAGGTCACTTTCATCCACTCTAAACTCATAGCCTAAACATCTAAGACTAATACATTTGACTCATAGATTTAAGCACAGAAACTTATTCTTGATAACTTAGGCAAGCAGGTATTGTTAGAAGGCTATCATAAGACCAGGAACTATGATGCCTTATGGCTCTGGTTTGAACTTACGGTTTCTTTGAAACACTATGTGTTTGACTTTATAATGTCATTCACTAGGTGAATAGTCACATAGTCATTCATTATATGAATGACTTTATAATACTTTTCATTCCTTGTGTCAAATAGACCAAGGTCAGACCAAAAGAATCTGTTGGACTTAGCTTGTTCTGGTGTTGATTTAGGCCATAAGGGATAGGGCATTTTAAATGACAACTATACTAAAATGACATGCAATATAAGAGAATACAGTTCCCTCAAGCAAAATCAGGACATTACTTCCAGAACTAAGAAGAGTAGATTCAAATCTGACAAAAATCATTTGCCACCTTTTATAATACACTTTGTCATGATTACACAAAGAAATACTAACGTGTGCTTCCCATGCTTGTCATTTCTGGTATCTTTTTTAGTTTGATTGTCTGTTTGTTTGTTTTTTATTTTCTTCTTTTTTTTTTTTTTTTTTTTTTTTTTTTTTTTTTTTTTTTTTTTTTTTTTTTTTTTTTTTTTTTTTTTTTTTTTTTTTTTTTTTTTTTTTTTTTTTTTTTTTTGCTTAGGAATGAGTCCTGTCACTCTTAGTGGTTATACTGTCCTCAATATAATATTATTCATACCAATAATTTTTGTACTCCTATAGCACCATATCCTTTTCTAATCATCTACCCTAAATTTTATCTTTACCCTATTTGATACAAAGTCTAGATTTTACTCTAGAAATTAACTTTTTTTAAATACTGATTTTTTAATTTAAAAGACCAACAAATTGGAAAAGACTTACTTTAAACACGTTGTAAAATGTGTACTAGAACATAACATTTTGAAAATTTATACATGAATTAACATTGACATTCTATGGTGTTGAATTCTTCTGTTGTTAAACTAGTCATCTTACTAAAGCAATATATAATGTAATGCAATCCTCTTCAAAATGTCACTGGCATTATTGAAGGAAATAGAACAAAATAATCTAAAATTTGTATGAAATTACAAGACCACAGCTAACCAAAGCAATCATAAGAAAAAACAATGTGGAAGTATCACCCCAGATCTTGAGCTAGCCTATAAAGTTATAGTGATCAAAGATGTATGATACTGGAATAAAAACAGAAATATAGATCAGTGGAATATAATTGAACCACCTGAAACAGACCCATACATATATTGTCAGTTAATTTATGTCAAAGAAGTCAAGAGAATATGATGAGTAAAGCAAATCTTTTCAATAAATGGTGTTTAGAAACTGGACATCCAAAGGCAAATGAATGAATCTTGGCGACTCTCTAATATCATACACAAAACTAATTAAAAATGTATTATAGACATGAATATAAGACCAGAAACCACAAAAAACTTAGAAGAAAGCATAGGCAGTGTTTTATTTTCCAAGATATTAGCCTTAGAGACCTCTTTGGGAACTCAATTCCAGCGACAAGGAAAATAAATAAAAAATAGACAAATGAGCCTACACTAAACTAAAAAGCTTCTGCATATCTATCTATCTATCTATCTATCTATAGAAACATCCAAAATAAAAGGACTTCCTAATCATTGGGAGAAGATATTTGCACATCATGCAAATTCTTCTTGTTGTTATTAGGAAAATATATAAAAACAGCAATGAGCTAACACCCCATATCTATGACAATGACTATCATCTAAAAATTTGGAAACAATAAAAGTAGATGAGGATGTAGAGATAAGGAAACTCTTTTACATTGTGGGAGTTTAACTTGCTGCATAATTATATGGAGATTCCTCAAAAAAAAAGAATTTTATTCCGTACGATCCTGTCATTTACTTCCTGGTAATTATCAAAAAAACACCGATTCAAAGATATATATGCATTATTTATCATAACCAAGAACTGAAAACTGCCTAGGTGTCCATTACCAGATGAATAGATAAAGAAGATGTGGTATATATGCACAGTGGAATACTAAACAGCCTTAAATATATGAAATTCTGATAGATGCAACACATGGATGCAACCAGAGAAGGTTATGCTAAGTAGAACAAATCAGAAAGAGAAAGACAAATACCAGATGATCTCACTCTCGTGGGGAATGTAAGGAAACAAACTAAAAGAATAGACAAAATAAATATTAACACTCTTAACACTGATAATAGATCTGACCTTACTTAGAAGGAAGGGGGTGAGGGGTGGGAGCAGGAGTGGTGGGGTCTAAAGTACAGTGGTGACTGGCTCTGGGTAATCTGGTGTGGGCAGGATGTGCTTTCATGCATTTGATGAATGGTGAACATGCACATATGTGTTTATGTTATTTTGTAAATCAAAAGTTATTTCAATATATATTAAATTTACAAAAGAAAAAGTAGATCAGATACGTGAGTTTTGCTGACATGAAAAAAATGAGAAAAGAAAAAGAACTGTTGCTATGTCAAGGATACCTGAGTAGATGATTAAAGAATGTTTTGAAGTTAGTCTAAATTTCTAAATAAAGATTTTCTTTTCTGAAAACTTAATGGCCAAGTGACATATGTGTTTAATAAACTTCCATCTATTCTATTCTAACTCATATATGCATATTAAGTTGATATTAGGTCAAGTCGTGGTAGTCACTAGGAAAATGATATGGAAGTCATATATACCTTCTAACATTTCAGATCTTTGAAACAGTGAAAGAAGAAGATATTAAACCATTTTAATTTTCTAGATCCCAGGAATGCCAGATTTAGCCAATAAAAAGACAGCATAGTAACTTTCAATTTTCATATTTAAAGGAATTTTTGTTTAAATATATCCTTTGTAATATGTGTGACATCTTATCTTATACTAAAAAAGATACGTATTGGTAATTCAAATTTTTTGCACATTCTGTATTTTATCAGGCAGCCTCCAATGGGTAACATAACAAATGAAGTCTATTTGGAGATGTATTTTTAATTTCTAACAAGAATTCATCCCTAGATTTAAAAGTCCTAATTTAAAAAATAATAATAATTCGCCATACTGAAGAAAAGACATGGAGTGCATCTCTCAGGGACTTTTTCTCCAAGTTCATATTCATACAAATAACTCCAGACCACTGTACAAAAGAATTATTGTTTTTGGAGAAAAATCCAATTTCCTGAAGTGGGCATACTATTCTACCTCAAAGGATTCTGAGTAGTATCTGTTGTCTTGCCATTTGTATGCATTCCTGGAACCAATCGCAAGCTGTCTGCTTATATTGAAGCACAAAGACTCTAAGGTAAGTTTTGGAAGAGCCACATTAGCCTAGACGTTTCAGTCAGCACAGAAAACCTGAATGTGAGGCATCAGTAAACTTGGATATAAATAGTGAGATATACAGTCTAGTAGAATAGTTAAAGTCAAGGGCTAACTTGGGGACAGTTCTAGTTCTAAAAATGCTTTTCCATTATAGTTCATGCAAGTATCTGTTGCTGTGTCTTTCACGTAGTAGTGTGTTGAAATTTAATTTTTGTATTTTGTAATTTTATTTTGTATTTTTATTTTATAGTGTGTTGACTTTTATTTTTGGCATCTCTGTCTTTCTATGTCTGTTTCTACTTAACCAAAGTGTATTAAGATTTACAGCTAAGATGTGATTACCCTGTATCTATGATAAGTATAATCCTACCAGTCAATGGTACTGTATAATTTAACTTGGATATCTTTAATTACAATAATCTCTGGCATTTCTTTAGTGCTTACTATGTGTCTAGTTCTGCTTGCTTGCATTATTTCAATCTACACAACAACTCTAAGAGATGGAAACCTTGTTATTAACATTTTCAGATTAAAAAACTGAGGTTCAGTGTATTTTTCTCAAGAACTGGGGCTAATAAATAATGAATTTGGGATTGAAACCAAGGTAGTCTTCCAGATCATGTACATTTGATTACTAAAGAATCTGGTCTCTAAATGATAATAGTTAACAGATTTTGAGTGCACTAAGTATATGCATCATCTCACTGAATCTTCATAAGAACCTTATGAGGATACAAGCTTAAGGAGATCAAGTAAACTTGTCCAGGGTCAAAGGGTAAGGAAATAGCAGAGTCAGTACTCAGTCCTAAATCATTCTAATTCTTCAATCATGCTTACCATGATTATCAAATGATGATTATTTCATCACATACAGGAGGAAGCTGAGACTTCTGGAAATTAAGAAGATGACCTAAATTCACATTGCTAGTTAGTAACAGGAATAGGACTAATAAATACAATGTCTCTTGACTCTTGACCCAATGAACTTTTGATTATTCTTCTGCCACCTTTCTGATTTCATGGCTCTCAGTTGCTATTCTTTGCTTATTAAATTTATAGAGAGTCTTTCTCCAAGTCACATTCTGCTAATCAAACTTAGGAATGCTGACTTCCTTATATAAATCATAATTTCTTCCACAGTCATCCATCCAGCAAACAATGGCCTACACTTGTCACCTTTGTAGACTGATAAATTTCTTAAAGGGTCAAGTACATTTAAAAAATTAAAAAATGTATACTGAGAAAAAACTCATAGTTGTAAATAAATTATCTCTCCCATTGTCTATTACAAAAATGTGGATTTATGGTAATCTTTAGAAGCTAGCTATAGATGCCAGACATATTTCAATGCCATTTATAACTAGGTTTCTGTTCTTGTCAAATTAAATTAAATGAGAATGTCCTGAAGTGCATTCTGCAAATTATTACTCTACTAAAATGGAAGTTCAGAGTCAAGTGCATTTGAAAAATACTCATAAAATACCCATTTATAGAGTTATAGGTTTAATGATACCCCTATCAAAATCACAGGAAGTTTTTTTTTATAATTATAAAGAAAAAATTCTAAAATTTACATGAAAAGTCACAAGACCTGGAATAGTTAAAAAATAATTTTCAAATAGATAAATAAAGCAGAAGTTACTCTAGCTTGCAGCTATAGTGGTCAAGACAGAACGATATTGCCAGAAGAATAGACACATGAATTAATGGAACAGAATAGAGAAGCCAGAAACAGACTCATGCAAATATGCCCAATGGGTTCCTTTGCTTTTGTTTTTAATAACAACTTTATTGAGCTATACTTTATATTTTATAAAATTTACCCTTTTAGAATGAAAGATCTGTATTTTTAGAGAATATTCACAATTATGTAACAATCACCATTATTTATTTGAGAACAAACCTTTTATTATCCCCAAAATAAATTTTATTCATTGGCAAACACTCCATAACTCCTCCCTTCAACCTCTGAAAATCTACTCTTCTTTTTGTGTCTGTATATTTGCTCATTCAAGACATTTTATATATGTGAAATCAATCAATATTGGATATTTTATAATTTACTTCTTTCACTTAGTATAATGCTTTCAGAAATTATTGTGAAAATATAGCGTCACATGACTATGTCATATTTTTTATCAATTCATCACTTGGATATTTTTCCACTTTTTATTGTTTTGGTTCTCCTGAATCAGTTTGCTTTTTTGGTTACTATAAGTAATGCTGCTTTGAACATTTGAATACACATTTTTTGTTCAAACATGCATGTTAATTTCTGTTGGGTATATGTGTTGAAATGGTAGGTCATGTGGTAACTGGATGCCTAATATTTTCAGAAACTACCTAGCTATTTTCCAAAGTAGTTGAACCATTTTACAATCATACCAGCACTGAATGAAGGCTCCAATTTTCACACATCCATATCTCCACCTGTCTTTTCTATTTTAGACATTATCATATTTGTGAAGAGGCATTCTAATATAGCTTGATTATCATTTTTTCAATGACTCACAAATTTGAGCAATTTTTATGTGCTTATTAGTCATCCATACATCTTTGAAGACATGTCTTTTCAAATCCTTTGCCAATTTCATAAATTGGGTTAACTTCCTGTTGTTCTTTATAGGTTCTAGACATAATTCCCTATTACATATATAGTCTGCAAATATAATCTCCTGTTCTGTGGATTATCTTTTCATTTTTTGGTGATGATCTCTGAAGCACAAAGTTTTAATGTTGATGAAAGTCTATTTTTTTCTTTTGTTGCTTGTGCTTTTGGTATTAGATAAATCTAATCCAAAGTCAAATATTTACTCCTATTTAGAACTCTTACATTTAGGTCTATAGTTCATTTTAAGTTAATTACTTGGCACTTAAAGTGAGGTAGTAATTAGCTTCCTTTTCCTCCTCCCTCTTTTTCTTACTCTCCTTCTGCTTCTCCTCTTTTTCTTCCTACTTCTGACTGTGGATCTTAACCAAATGATTTCTTATAGAGATGCTAAAGCAGGTCAATTGAGGAAAGTTAGACTTTCCAGTGTGACTCTGCTTCTGTCCCTGGCAGTGGACATCCTTAGACAAAGAATGAGCCTCAACCTCCACTTCACACCTTATGTAAAAATTCTACTCACAACAGATAATAGATTCAAATGGAAACTATAAAGTCAAAAAGCATTTTTGAATCAATTTTTAATGATTTTAGAAAAATACAAGTGAAAGAATATTTGGAATTTGGAACTAGACAGTTCATTATTTTCTGTATCAGAATTACATTTTATTTTAATATTTTGAAATTTTATTTCAAAAATATTGCAATGTTTACTGGAAGATGCGCTCAATGAAGGGAAAAAACTGGTAAACAAAACCTTATCAAAATTAAAACCTGCTCCATTCAAGTTCCTTTTAAGAGAATGAAAGGTACAGACTGAGATCTTTGCAAACCACCTGTCTGAAAAAAAGGAATTGTGCCTAGGAAAATATAAGTAATAATCAAAACTCAATGTCAAGAAATGTTTATCCAATTAGATACCAGATAAAATACATGACAGACATTTTACTGACAGGTAGACACAGATGGCAAATAAACACATATGAAACAGACATTTCTATTAGGCAAACATATCATGTCTATTAACCAATAATATAATATATTAGAAAAAGTGAATTAGAATGATATATAAGACTATCAACATGGCAAAAATTAAAAATAATGGTCACATCAAACCCTGGTTAGCGGACAGAGAAACTGGACCATACATGACTGATGGAAATGTCTGATGATAACACTCTGCAAAACAATTTGGCAATTTTTTATTATAACTAAAAAGGCAGCTACTGTATGGCACAGCAGTTACCCATTTTAGGGCATTTGCTTCAGAGAAGTAAAGATTTGCATTCATACAAAATCTTATTTAGGATTATTCATAATAACTTTACTCATAATAGGCAGTAATCTAGATGTCCTTCCACATGTGACTGGTTGGATGAACTGTGGCACATCTATTCCATGGAATTTTATTCAGCAATAAAAAGGAATAGACTGTAAATACCACAATAATTTTCATGAGATTGTCAAATCAATTACATAATCTTTGGGAAAAGACATTCAATTGCAAATGATTTCATGGGAGTCATATCAGAGCCTGTATATCCCACTGCTCATATTGCTATCCACTGTATATCTAATCCAAAATTGTATTAAAGTTGGCTCCTCATTTGATACGTCACAATACAGTCAGAGTTACCTGTAGGGGAAGCTCCGTCCATGGAGACTGGAGTTGGGGGTGAATGTATATTAGGCTGATAACTAGCTGGTAAGGTAGCTGAGTGTTCACATGTGGCTCTATGTTGTTAAATTGAGATTGGAAACATCTACACGTGTAATAAAGGCACACAAAGAAAATAATAATTATTGACTATCCTCTACACCTCAAGTCCCATGTTTGTTATTTTAAAACAAACAAAAAGTAAGTATTAAATCTTATTTTAAAGATGTCACGATTCTAACCTCTTAAATAAAAAAATCTAAAGTCCAGAGATATTAAGTAACTCCTGAGATGACACAGTTAGAAAATGATTCAAAACTTTTTTTTTTTTTCCTGTTTCTGGATATTGGATAGGTTTGTGGTCAAAGGACTCCCAGGGGGGCAGGATGTCTTTGCTGTTAGTTGAGCCTTTTCCAGATCCAAGGATACTCCTTTGAGTTCTGCTGCTCCCTAATGTC